>BSQZ01000078.1:567500-670000 GCA_033239005.1 Lamellibrachia satsuma | reverse complement strand
TGTCTGTCTAGTTAATAAAAACGGATGGCTTTGATTAACATTGTTTTAATGAACACAAACTACAAGATCGAACTATGGACGCCAACTTTCCTTTCTCACTTCCGTGTCTTGTTAAATGTTTATCACCACATTATATGACATCTCCCTTTTTTAAAGTTTACTAAAATTCGTGGTACTCAGCTCTAGTACACAGACCTAGACATAGTCCTTTGTCCATTGCGGTGATTTCTCGTCCACGACGGATGTAGACTCGTCGATGATGGTTGAGTTGTCGGTTGTGTCATCACAGGTGGTCGCGATGGTTGACTCATCTGATGGTCTCGCGGTATCTCTACCTGCCGTGGATGCGTTATTGACAGTGCTCGGAGCTGTCGCTTGCATTGTACGAAATAGCTCTCGTCGTGTCATTGGTAAGCCATAGTTGCGATTTATGTGCATCCGATTGCGACGGTATCGCTTTCCATCATCAGTCTCTACTTGATATGATCTTGGTTCAGGCAGGTGCTTGCTGACAACTGCTCTTCTCCACTTGCCTTGCAGGTGTACCTTGCAGGTGTACCTTACAGGTGTACCCTTACTTCATTTCCCGGCTTCAGGATTTCTTTCTCCGGACCTGCCTTTTTGTCGTGGTAGAACTTGTAATCATTGATTTTCTTTTGCAGTGCCTGCTTGACCCTCGTCTGATCGTAAGTATGTGGAAAGAGTGCTTTCTCAGGTTCAGGAATCTTGCTTCTAAGAGTCCTACCCTGCAACAGTTGAGCTGGCGTTAACATTCCGTTTGTTATTGGAGTGTTTATGATTTCTTGAAGCTCCAAATGATACGATGTTCCTTCAGCGCTCGATTTCTTGATCAGGTTCGATTTGAACCATTCTCTCTGCTTGTTCATTTGCCCGTGCATATGTTGGACTTGGTGACCTGTGGACAATTCCCCAACTTTGCATAGACAACCTGAACTCCCAGCTGCCGAACTGATGGCCGTTATCCGATACTAGCTCCTCCGGGATACCGAAATCTGCGAACTGTTCCTGGAGTATCTCGATGACATCTGCGCTCTTCGCTGCTTTCAGTTCAGTGATGTTGATCCATTTACTGTAGTAGTCGACGCTCACCGTGTAGTCTTTTCCACAAACAGAGAACAGGTCAGCTGCAACCTTCTGTTGCGGATAAGCGGGCACTTCTTGAGGCATTAGTGGTTCGTGTCGATATGTTGATCTGTTCTCTTGTCAGATGTCGCATGTTTCGATCAGATCAGCTATTTTTTTCTGCATCCTCGGCCAGCACAGTGACGTCTTCGCTCCCTGTACCGTTTTGACAATGCCGTGATGTCCCGAGATGAGGTCTTTCAGAAGCAACGCTGCTCCCAGACAGGTCTTACTAGCATCAACTGTCATTGTGATGTATTTTCCTGGGTCAAACAAATTGAGCACTGGTGCTTGATTCACTAGTTCCTTGATTTTTCTAAAAGCTTCTTGTTGTGGTTCTCAGAAGAAATGTATGTTCTTTCTAAGCACTCCTTTCATTTGTCTATACATGTCCAGGGGAATCACATTACATTGAGCCCCTGTGTCTACTTTGAAACGTGCATCTCTCTCAGTAGACAACGTAAGTGCAATTATCCAGTCTTTTGAATCGTTTTGCATTAGTATGTTAATCCAATATGTCTTTGACACTTCATTCACTTGTTTGCTTTTGTATTTTTTTTTATCATATAAATCGCGTTTTTCACCGTAGTACTCAGCTGTTTTGTTAACTTTGTGTCCCACCTAGTACGTCCCACCCTCCCCCATGCGGCTGCTCCTGCTTGCAACCTCATCTGTGTCTCCTAGCTACTTTCACCATACTCATACACTTTTTTGCCCAAATACACAAAGGTGTCCACTTGCTTAATTGTCTTTGCCAATTACTGCATGCAGGCTGTCCTAATGTTCATCTATAATTAGTTCTTCTGAAGATTCAGTCGGAGGCCATATCTTCTGAACATGTTATCCTATTCTTGCTATGTCTGAAGTTCCTCCTTGCCATATGCCATCAATGTTAGGTGGTCATCATACAGTATCTTGTTCAGTACTTCATATTCCGACAGGTTTCCACTGACGAAGTTCATCACCATCATGAAACGCAGGGGCATCAACGCACTTCTCTGTCTGAGGCCCACATCTACTCCAGACTGTTCCTCAACGGTCACCACCGCTGTTGGTTCCTCTTGCATTGCTGCCACCGGCGGTTTATAGATATAACACCGGATTAGATGTTGTTGATGACTAAAGTAACACTTTTTCATGTCTTGCTGATGCTTATTTAATGGCAGAACCCTGAGCTTCTTTGCTACGGAAGGACATTTTGACAACACGTGATTGTTGGTAGAGGTAATTTAATAATTGCACCGACAGAAAACATTATACATGTTGATATCATAAAACAACTTACATTGTCCATAGCAATTTCATTGTTGTTCCCGAAGTGTGCTGTGAACCTGTTTGTGCATCGAATCGAATACAATGTTCGGGGAATGTGATTGTCAACTGGGTCCCTTACAGTTTCACTACAACAACTTATTAAAATGTTGGTAGAGCAACGTTTGTTTACTGTTTCATCTTCCGCCCTGGTCTATTGATCATTGGAGGCCAATTAATCTGTTTTGCCATTTCGATAAGTTGGCTGCATCCATCGCGATTTTCTGGTCCTGCTCCTATGTTTCTGTCAGTGCAACTGTTCTCACCCATATGCACAAGCTGCTGCTACGCAGGCTTCCCACACCTTTTCATGTAGCTGTTTCGTCACCTTTGTGTCCCACCTATTACTTTCCACCCTCATCTATGCTGCTGCTCCTGCTTGCTGCCTCCTCTGTGTTTCCTTGCTACTTCCTCCTCCGACCTCATATACTGTTCCGTCCAAATACACAAAGCTGTCCACTTGCTTAATTGCGTTCCGTCAATTACTGCGTGCATGCCCTCCTTCTATTCACCTATTATTCGGTTTTCTTACAGGTTCACTACATCAAATAAATAAAATGTTTTATAGAATGATCGTGTTATTACGCACATTAAGGGGAATACAACGAAATAATATATCCAGTGTCACCTTAAATATTTACAGAAATATTACTAAAGTGATTGCACCAATACGAAAACAGTGATACACATCTTTGAATCGTGGAAATATTCAAATACGTCAACACGTAATATTTCGTAAGACATCCAGTTTCGTGCTAGTAAAAATTTCGAAAAAGAAAAACTAAGCAGTTTCAACACAAGAGCTGTGATTAATTTACTCTCGTTTTCTTGTACAAAGGCTTGTGTGAATTGGAAATTTGGTTCACATCCGCATCAATAATTATTGCCTCATTTTTTGCGCCTTCGACATTCCTTTTTAATCCCATATATGTGGCGCGTTGTGTAAGTTGACATTGTGCAGAGACGCCCTTCATCCTTCGCAATGCTGGCAAACTAATTACTGCTGTAAAAAAACACTTACAAGTTGTCATCCAAAATGATTTTAAAGTAGGTGAGACATAATAGTTGTGAGGTGGAAACATCTTGCCCCCTCAGATAGTGGTTGCTTCTTCTGCTTTCTTTGTGAATACGACACAGCCGTCAGCGCCTTGGTCGATTGGAAGGTCGCACGTCGACCAGTTTTATAGCAGTACCTTCGTGACGCATCTTTTTAATTTGCACTGTAATTATCGGTGACTGCTTAGTTAAACATTCAATCAAGATCAGGGCGGTAACTGCATATATCAAACGAGGATGAAAGTGTAGTAGTTAAGAACACCCGCTTTACGTGACAGAGTTCTGAGTTCAAGACCCAAACCAGGCATGGGTATGTTTGATGTAAAAAAAACTGGCTCTCGACACTGTGATTGTGTATCCCTCGTGATTCGGATGAACACGATAATACTTGTTGTAAATCGACATAATAATACTGCCAATATGCCATATGTATATGTGTCTGTATGTATGTTCCATCGTTACAAAGAACAGTAGCTACACGGAATTGTAAGCAACGCTATGCGTGTTTCAGCCACAGTTACATGCCTTGAGTCAACGTTTAAAGAACGATTAGTGAAACCGGCAGTTGAATGTGATTTTTGTGGCGCGAAGTTGTCGTTGTGATTGCAAGAACAAAAACTTGACTATGTAGTGCAAGAAATCATAAGCTTATACAGCGGTTGCCTTTTTGTCCCGTGCAACTCCGGGAAACTAGTTGTCCACGCAAGCACACAACGCAATCGCTACGTCATGCTTCCATGTATATTGAAGAGCATGTTGTTGGTGTAGATTTAACTGTATATTATAGATTTAAGATTGCCATACAAGGGAAAATAAAAAAGGAAGCCATTGACTTATCGAGATTCCCAAATTTTTCATCTGTATGTAACCAGCCCTCTTGAAACCATATTCACGCTGCTAGCAGTGGTGCAATATGTAGATAATTTGTTCCATTCATTTATTTTCCTCTGTGAGAACGAGTACTTCCTGATATCCAATCAACACTGATTCTTTGCTAATGTTACCTCATGTCCTCTAGTGCTACTATCTTTCTTGAGTGAGGCAAAACTATTTTGATAACTATTTTTATACCCACTCAATATCTTAGAAATTTCAATTTTATACACTCTTAGCCTTTTTGTCTCTAGGGTTGTTAAAACACGTTTTTAGACGTTCTATATATATATATATATATATATATATATATATATATATATATATATATATATATATATATATATATATATATATATATATATATATATATATATATATATATATATATTTATGCAATAACCAACACAAGTCCGATGTAGCAGTGAATTGAAACAGGCCAAATAAATGACGTTTTTATTGCAAAGTGGACTGCTTATCACGCAGCCACTTTGGGAAGAACATTAACAGGAATGTGAGTTCCTCAAAGCAAACCAGACAGGAACTGAACACATGTACAGCCCCGTCCGGCAAGTTTCTCAGAGCCCACATTCCTACAAGCATGACGATAACATATATACATCAAGAAGTCGTCATGAACATGTAATGCAAAGAATACAGACATTCCACCACCAATACACAAATTTAATTACAAACAGGTGGGGCCATTTCGCTAACCTATATAAACATAAGCCAATAATACCGATGAAGAAACAGGAAGCCTGTCTGCGCAGAAAACCCCATGAACGCCAAATACTAGGGGACAAACCCCCGTGTTCATCTTATATAAGGCCAAAAGTGGGGAAAGCGGTTTCGACATCTTCCAACTTCCTATTTCATCAACGATGTACAATCGCATTTAAACTAAGCATTGAGAATTAGGAAGAAAGGTGGGGAGGAGGGCGGATTTCGAGAGACAAATTTTAGTCACAACTTCGCAATGCAGAGACTGAATCAGGAGTGAAAGATTCAAGCTACTGGCTCTGGTTTGAACTGGTTTCCGCTAAGCCGTGATTGGCTGGCTAGCGCGGAGTAATACAATTTATTTGGCCAAATAGTTCCGGTGTAGTCTCGGACACCCAGGGCAAGTTTAACGACGACCTGTCTTGGTTATTTCATAAAAATTGTTATGCACCTGGTGAGTTGCATAAATTCATTTATGCAATAACCAACACAAGTCCGATGTAGCAGTGAATTGAAACAGGCCAAATAAATGACGTTTTTTATTGCAAAGTGGACTGCTTATCACGCAGCCACTTTGGGAAGAACATTAACAGGAATGTGAGCTCCTCAAAGCAAACCAGACAGGAACTGAACACATGTACAGCCCCGTCCGGCAAGTTTCTCAGAGCCCACATTCCTACAAGCATGACGATAACATATATACATCAAGAAGTCGTCATGAACATGTAATGCAAAGAATACAGACATTCCACCACCAATACACAAATTTAATTACAAACAGGTGGGGCCGTTTCGCCACAAGGTCACCCACAAACCTGTGACCACCCCACCACGACCAACACGTTTTTAGACGTTCTATATATATATATATATATATATATATATATATATATATATATATATATATATATATATATATATATATATATATATATATATATATATATATATATATATATTTCTTATGATATGGTATACAAGCTTGTATACAGCATTCTAAATGATGCCTAACTATTGTTTTATTCAGAAGTATAATTAGCTTGTCTTCCTGGTATGCTATATTTCTCCTAATCAACCCAAAAATTTAATCAATCTTTTAAGCTGCAATACCACACTGCTCTGAAACTTGAAAACCAGCACTTATTGTTACTCCTAAGTCGTTTTCTTTTACAGTATTACATAGAACAGCATCTTCCATTTTATAGTATTCATCCAAGTTCCCGTGTCATGTGCGCAAGCATTTGCATTTCCAAAAAATTAATAACATCTGCCATTTTTCAGGCCATTTAACTGATTTGTCTAGATCACTTTGTACATGTTGTTTATCACCATCATTCTTATCCTTTCTTAACACATTTGTGTCATCCGCAAATTTCAGTTGCTTGTTATATTATCGCCCAAGTCATTGATATATATTAAGAATAATAAAGATCCGAATACTGATCGTTGTTGTATCCCACTACAAACTGATTTCCAGTTTGAAACTTCCCCATCTACTACACCACGCTGTCTTCTGTGTGTCCGTGGTTAAAATACCCCATTATGATACATTCCCCTTTACTCATTTTCTTTTATAGCATTTTGCGTTTTTGTGTTTTCTTTGTTTATGCTTGGACTTGACTGATCCAATTGTTAATGTTGAATTTCCTGTAACTATTTTGCACCAAACAGTTTCATCGCAATCTACTTCCTTTTCTAAATTTTTCTTACGCCTGAATACATTCTTTAATACAATAACTCCCCTCCCTTATTTCTATTTGATCTCCTCTAAACATTATGTATCCTGTCAGTCGTAATTCAGCACCAGTCGTAATTCAGCACCAAATATTTGAGGGTCGACATCTTCTACCACAACGTTTAATTCGTTTGTCTTATTTCCTTGCATTTAAGCACACGCATTTATAATTATTTCTTTCCGGACATTTTATTACTGGTTTGTGCGTACTAGTGACCTCTGGTCCTGTTTGAGGCACCTCTAAATACCCGCTGCGCTTTTAATTTAAATAATGTTTGCTACCGAAAATATTGTTAATGTGTGCGCCTTGTTCGTACATAGGTGTACTAAAAAAGGTAAAGTCATCCCCCAGGCATTACGCCTTAGGAAGCCATGAAGGCTTATATGGCCAGTGCTTAAACCTGGTTTCTATAGTGCGAAGCAACTTAGAGTGCAGTTATACTGACTCTCCTGGACGGGACACTAGTCCATCGCATGTACCTTCCAAACAGTGTTTGTACTCATTTACAGCTGAGTGGACTGAGGCAAAGTAGGGTAAACGAAATTGCCTAAGCTTCGAAAACGAACCGTGACCAGTGTGGGTCTTGAACTCACAACCCTCGAATTTAGAGTCCAACACCTTAACCACTAGGCCACAGCTGCCCCCTACTAGGTGTACTACCAGGTACAAAATGACACCCCTGTATTTTCGAGGGTTTAATTAAACAAAATGTCACATATGTGAAAGCCGCCAAATAATTCATCAAACTATTTCTATATACACCTTTTGCTACTGTAGTACTGGCCGTCACACGAACACGTGTAGAAAGGTCGCTGTTTCACGCCTTCTACGCATCTAAATTTAGAACGGATGTTGTTGAAATTATGACCGAGCATTGTATCTGTGCAAGTCGGGTACCTAATAGAAATCATCGTATTCGTGCCTTGTTATGAGTCATGCACAAGTACGAACTGTGAGACACTTTAATTACACATTGGGAGGTTCAATGTTCGAACAAACTTACAACCAACTCTACCTTGGAGTTTGTATCATCAAAGACCTCACCTGGAATAAACACATCCATTAGATTATAGGCTCGGCAAATCGTACTCTTGCGTTTGTTAGACGCAACCTGTACACATGTCCTCAAAACATAAACACAATTGCCTACACATCCCTTGTTCTTCCGTTTTTGGAACGCTCTTCATCCGTGTGGGAACCTACACGCAAGTTCTCTTTAACACAATAGCGAAAGTGCAAAGAAGGGCGGCACGCTTTTGTTTACAGTGATTACACATCCGGCGAAACCGGGGTTTTTAAAAGAATAGATAATTTACTTTGGGAACAGCCAACCACCAGAAGAACAAACAGACGCCTCACCATATTAATCAAAGGCATCAACGGTCATTTATATTTACCAGTCGGTAATCCCCTGTCTGTACAGCGACAATCACGCCATCTATATATCAAAACCGTAAATACCATCCACACCAGAAATAACTGTTACAAGTACTTATCCTATTTTTTTTCTCAGAACAGTAAAATATTGAGACAAAATTTTTGCTAATATTGGAGTTGGAGAATAGTGCGTCCCACCGTTACATTCGTGATTAAGCTGACCGTCCGACGCAATATTCACAAGAGAGTACGCCCGTTCGTGATTGATAACTTCTTTATGGTAATGAAAATCCCAGCAGTTCGACTGGCATATTCCTACCAGAGAAAGCGATTTAATTATGTCCGAACGGGAGCACGCACTCGCAGACTTGAACACGATGTTTGCATCCGCAAGCAACTGTACATCAAAATTTCGCAATTAATTGCGCCCGAGAGAACTTAGTATAAGGAAAACGTAGCGTCAGCCGCCATGTTGGTTTTATGCAAATTTATTCCTCAATGCTAATTTCCGACCCTCAACGATACGCTGCCCGCTATGGCATTGAAGAAAATAAACACATCTGAAATTGAAATAGAGAGAACAAACAATAACACATTTACTTTCATTATATATTAAAACAACTAGCATTAAAATTTGATATTAGTTATACCAATTATTTATTTTTAATGACGTATACCGTGTTAAGGTGTGAACAACTTGGGGGCCGTAAGTGCCAGAAGTGCATTATCTCGTCAACTATCGCCTCGAAACGAGTATCACTTGCATCCCCTATGCAAGAGCAGTCAACTACGTGATCTTCCCTGATCCATCAATCGTGCTGCCAGAAGTAGCCGTGCTTCATTTCAGTGTTCTTTCTGTTGCAGTTGATTTTATTCACTTTGTCTTGCAAATAATTCGCCAGAAGTAGCCTTAGTAGTATGCTTACGTGTCTACCACTTTTGTAACATACATACATACAAAAAGTGATAGTATCGTTCAGATCAATTACATTATATCAATTCCAAATACACACCAATTACAAAATACAATTCATGCACCACTTAAAAACTACCATGGCCAATTATTCCGAAATAATAACTGTAATTATTAATTCCATATAGAAATACTAATAATTTAATATATAAAATATTTCTATTCCGCTAAAATCATCGGGAGACCCAAGCTCGTCAGCACACCAAAACAAAACAAAAGTTCATAATCGATTAGTACTTCCAGTTGTAAACAGTTGGATTGGTACGCGGGTAGCTATGGAGGATGAGAAACTTTAAACGTATCGGTTTTTAGTTTACTGCGATATTTTTTTTAATGTTCCTGCCTGCTTAACAATAGCACGGAGTGAGTTACACAGCGTCGGTGCAACAACTAAAAGAGCTCCAGTTCCGACATTTGTCTTAACAGTGGGAAAAAGAAGCGACTCTGTCTGAACGGGCCTTTTTGATGGTAAACAAGATGACACTGCGTAACGAGTTACTCTCAGAGAACATTGCGTATTGTCTCTCAGTAAAAGTGAACAGTAACCATCAACTAGAACGGGTGCATAGTCATTCAATGTAATGATTCATTTGTCTATGTAAATAAAACACTTTACTTCTTTCGTATTTCTTTGTTGCGTTCAATGTGTTTGCTTTGGTGGGCTATATGTGAACGAGTGGAACGACCAGGTACGAGGCTGCCGGGCATGCGCGGTGCATCATCGATTGGCTCATATCTTATGTTGATCATTACAGTTGACATGTATGCAAACAAGAAGTTTCTACATCATACATGTTGTCGGTTCCTGGAAAAGTATGTCAGAGTTCATTCTCCTTCTCTATTTTCGATCGCCGTGATCGTCTTTTCTTCTTACGCCGTTTGCTTCGAAGATGGTGATGACGCTCCCGCAAATGAGCAGCCCTTCGAACTCCCGATGTCACATGTAACACGTACGAACAACTGTATTAATATGTCCCGTGTAAAAACTTTCACTCCATAAAGTATAGAAAAACCTTCTGCGAATCGCTCGAAAAGTAATATATTTTGCGACTATTTATTTCTTTGATTTAAATTGTTTGACTTAAAAGCGATTCTATACGTGTATTTTAGTTACTTGTAATACTCACAAGACAGCTCATTCCAACCTATTGCAAGTGACTCCCACTCCACCGAAACATTCATTGAACATTTGAAATTGTCACTGCTGAATGTGATACAACGGCGTCCGAGAAGCAGGTGTATCAAGATTAACTCAAAACAGTTCCAACATTATCTAGATGAGAAGAAAGAACATAGTATGGAGTAACTCCACGAATGTTAATTAGTAGTATGCTTACGTGTCTACCACTTTTTTAACATACATACATACAAAATGTGATAGTATCGTTCAGATCAATTACATAATATCAATTCCAAATACGCACCAATTAAAAAATACAATTCATGTTCCACTTAAAAACTACCATAACAACTGAAATTATTAATTCCATATAGAAATACTAATAATGAATATATACAATATTTCTATTCCGCTAAAATCATCGGGAGACCCAAGCTCGTCAGCACACCAAAACAAAACAATAGTTCATAATCAAATAGCACTTCTGGTTGTGATCGTCTTTTCTTCTTACGCCGTTGGCTTCGAAGAGGGTGATGACGCTCCAACAAATGAACAGCCCTTCGAACTCCCGATGTTAGATGTAACATGTACGAACAAATGTATTAATATGTCCCGTGTAAAAACTTTCACTCCATAAAGTATATAAAAACCTTCTGCGAATCGCTCGAAAAGTAATATATTTTGCGACTATTTATTTCTTTGATTTATATTGTTTGACTTAAAAGCGATTCTATACGTGTATTTTAGTTACTTGTAATGCTCACAAGACAGCTCATTCCAACCTATTGCAAGTGACTCCCACTCCACCGAAACACTCATTGAACATTTGAAATTTGTCACTGCTGATTGTGATACAACGGCGTCCGAGAAGCAGGTGTATCAAGATTAACTCAAAACAGTTCCAACATTATCTAGATGAGCAGCAAGAACATATACATAGTATGGAGTAACTCCACGAATGTTGCTTAACTGTACGTTCTTTGTGCAAGATTAACGTAGAACACATCCATGATCATTATTTACCCTCTGTTGACCATTCAATTTGCAGAATGATGTAGTTTAAGGGGCTTCTTATATTTGGTATGATTCTATTATAATTGTGGTACGACATAACAAGCCTATGTTGTCTACAGTCTACGTCGGGATTATATAATTTAGGAATTCATCTGAGGTTGAAACAACAACACCATCCAGTTATTACTTAGTGTGTCAATGATCTGTCAACAAAATAACTGATCTTTACTTAGCAAAAGTTTACAATGCAAACAAGCCATAGAAAATCAATGAGAGTGTAGGCCTCAAGGTGCTCGTATTCCTGCACCCTCAGGTCGCGCATGTAGATATTCAGCTCCAGAAAGTTGCGATTGAAATATATTTAGATGAAGTTTTAATGTCTGATTCATAAAAAACAATTACATAGATTTGTAATTTACCTACATTCTTTTTCATGTATGTGTATGTCCGTATGTATGCTTACGTGTCTTTCCCTGGCAATCAAATCTACGGAATGTTATACAAATTTCATGCAATTCTCTAGAATTCTACGGAGTTGTGGAGACTACGGAGGAGAGGGTCACAGGCAGGAATGTGTAAAAGGGAGCCGTTGGCCGGAGGAGAGGGGTCACAGTGAGGAGAGGGCCACAGGGAGGAGAGGATCACAAGGAGGAGTGGGCCAAAGCAAGGAGAGTGCCACAGGCAGGAGTTTTTCTCAAGACGGAGAGGACCAAAGGGAGGAGTGGGCCACAGTGAAGAGAGTGCCACAGGGAAGATTGGACCACAGGGCCGAGTGGGCCACAGGGAGGAGAGGACCACAGGGAGAATTCGGCCACAGGGACGAGTGGACCACAGGGAGGAGAGGCCCACAGGGAGGAGTGTGCCAAAGCAAGGAGAGTGCCACAGGGACGAGTTTGTCTCAGGGAGGAGAGGACTAAAGGGAGGAGTGGGCCATAGGGAATCTCCAAATTCTACGTCACACGAATCATTGTTGTCATTCCCACGCTATGCAAATGTCGTGGAAATCCGCAGAGCTGGAATTACTTGAAAAGTGAATGAACGTCATACTTTCACTTGAAAGTAAATGTTCACCTGAACTTTCTGATGTGATTATTTTTTAATGATTAAAGATCTAGAATAAGTAAGTGATTTACTTATGTAAATCATATGTGGTTTCATGTTAGAAGCAGTTGTTTGATTTAATCTAGAACAAATATTTTCATTGTACGTTAACAAAAACCCGCAAGGGAGGAGTGTGCCACTAGATCAGAGCGGGCACTTAAGAATTCGAAAGCACGAGATATGAATTTTTTTAAATTTCTATAGAATAATTATAGTATTATTTACACTTAATTTATTCCAGGTAGAACAATCATCAGTTAATTGCGCCTTTCAATTCCTCAAGAGCAAGCGAGACAATGTTGGCAAACGTCTTCTGCTGATACGTTTAAAGCTAACAATAGTGTATTCAATGGTCGAGAAAATGTACGAAAAATGGCAATGAAATTAAGCATTCCATCAAAATGTTATAACGCTATGTAAAAAGAACAAAAACATGCTTTGTAAATAGCTTAAAGCTACTAAATTCACGCACGCACGTACCCACACTAGCACATACATGCACGTACGCACGTATGCACGCACTCACACATCATGATTTTGTAAATTATCAATTTCGTAATAATGTAATTACAATATATCGATTGCTTTATTTGCACGGCACTTTAAAACTGGTTCCGAGGGGCGAACAAATGACCGATCAGCTAATTTAGTCGGTGTGACAGAACTACTGTAGCAGAAGTTTCGCCGTGTAACCTCAGTTGCTTTGACATAACAACTACAGTGTAGACTTGTAGAGACGTGTCTTGTTTTGTCGCTATGGATGAAACCAGCTCTGCGATTGCTGCGTCGCCTCAGCACTGTGCCTCCGGAGAGGAACGAGACGAGCGAAGGAAGCGGTGGGGTCCTGCCTTAAGGACGTTCTGTGAAAATACCACATTTCACGGGCTGCGAAACATAACTGAGTCGACAAGCAACGCTCGCAGGTGAGACAGTTCCTGCAGTCTAAAGGCCCGTTAACACGAGCGATTTGCATCAGATATTGAACTTATCATCATACTATTAGAAATTGCGAGAAAGACCTATTTACTAGAGCCAATCACCAGTTGAGATTTTATGAAAGGTCAAGACGAGCTGCGGTAAGCCTTGGCGCCTGCTCCATTTCGTTTGGCTCTAAAAAAAAGCATTGATAATATTTTTTTAGATTCAGATTCAGTCCCGCACTAATCGGTCTTTGCGGTCGCTGATTGTCAACTGCTTCAAATGTCGCTATCGTTGCAGAATTGGAACCAGTTCCAATGTTACCACACAATTGGAGCCACTAGTTGCCCTGCTAATGAGTCTCGCAAATATGTTCACACGACGGAGGATGTTTACACGACAACCTGTCTGTCTGTCTCTGTTTGTATGTCTGTGAGTGTGTGTCTGTGTTTGTATGTGTGCGTGTGTGAGTGAGTGCGTGCGTGCGTGCGTGACTGCCTGCTTTGAGGGAAACATTGCCGATCCTATTGCCTTTTTATCACATTTCGTAAAGTTGCAGATCTAAATACCAGTGATTAGGGGTGGTATCATAAGTCATCAAAGTCCAAAATATGCATATTGTTTATTAAGGGTCCAAACCACCACCTTCCCCACCACTCACCCTCCCAGCCACACACCCACTCACCCACCCACCCACCCCAATACGTTTTGTTGGACTTCAAATAAAGCGCTCATTGCGAATCAAATTACTTTCGTTTTAGTAAAGAAGCGTAATTACGATATTCCATGTAATCAACAGCAATTTCTTTTGTTAAGAGGAAACAAAAGTCATGATTTGGGGCCTACGCACATAACCGATTTATTAAAATATAATGGTTAGCAACTACAATTAAGAATATGACGCCAGTTGTTTGCTGGGAAAACCTTGTTGAATACATAGCATCTTAGTTACTGTTAGATAATCCTACGTCATTAATGCAGTAGTCTGGCACTTTTGCTCGCCAAATGAAAATATATTTGTAAACACCCACTCCTATTCTTGCCCGTAAGATATGGTCATGCTGTCCAAACTGAGCTTATGTAATAAATGTTGGCCTTTGTCTACTAAACTAGGCCCTTTCAGGTATGACTTCCTGTTTGATCGAGACTTTGCGTTGGTCGTGTATATACCGGCACCATACCGATGGAACCACAGCATCATGCCTTGAAATCGATTTGATTCACTTCCTCGTCCTTTCTTCATGATGTTCTCTAGAGGTTTATGGTCTGACATTACGATGACCCCCACGGTCAAAAGTACATTGTTGAGATATATCGGCCTCTCCTTATTTGCTCATATCTTGTTTCGGTTTCATATAGAGCTCGACTTGAAAAAGCGATAGGTCTCCCCCCAGTAGCAATGCGGCTCCATGTCCGGAATGTGCTGCATCACTTAGAAATGTGATTTTTTGTCAGCGTCATAATATCGCATCACTAATGAGCCGTTTGATTTCGATGAAGGCTTATCACTGTGCATTCGACCTACTCCGATGAACATCTTTGTTTGTGAGCTGCTGAATCTACCTCACCACATACGGATACCAACGTCTTTACATCTTTATGGTAGCATTCGTAGCTTCTCATCGTGGATTCGCATGGCTTCATCGTGTTCATTGCCTGATCCGCACACAACGATGTCATCTGCAATGCAACTGCAACTTCCTTTGATACATCTCAGATGAGAAACTCATTCACAATTGTAATCGAAGCCATCTGTATCTGCATCTTTGGGAACGTAGTGAGCATGCTACTTTCTTCGTCTTAGATGACGTGTCAGCATCCTGATTTCAGGGTAATGCTGCTGAATACTTCAGCAGTCGTAATCTCTGCATAATTTCATCTAAGACAGGTAGTTGATAATGCTCCCCCTTCAGTGCTTTATTAAATGGTCTGGGTTCAATGGAGACGCGCAATTCACATTTCTTTTTGGTTGTGACAAGTACTTTGGTGACACATGTATTTGGTTGGTGTAATGCTGTGAACATCGTTTGTTCTACCATTTGCTGAAACTCGATATTCAATGGTTCCTTCAGCACTTCGAGAACTTTGAGAGTCGGCGATATTGTTGTCGTCAAAGTTGTGTCAATTGAGACGTAAGCTTCCGCTGGTAAGCAACCGAGTTCACTGCCAAATACATATCAGAACTGTATCAGAGGATATAGGTGGTTTGCTATCGTGGACACTCTGTCGATAGTAATGATCTGCATTTCTAGGGCAGCACGAATTCCAATGAAAGATATGAAGTCTTCCTGCTCCACTACAACAAACTGCACATTGTAAGTTTTGTGTATGGTTGGATTTCCCAGAATTAATATGCACCCTCCAATCGGAATCACTGTGGAATTGTTTCACATCGGCAACGTATTCGTCGTTGGCGTCATTGGGGCGTCATTGGGGCGTCATTGGGCCGTCAGAATCAAACTGGAACACAATTATCTTATGCTTGATGGTGAAAGCGACGCAAATGCGTTCTCTTGTTGAGTTGACTGTGTGGACAGGTCGTCCATGTTCTTATGAAATGGTCACAACAATTGGATTTCTGTAATCCACGGTTTTGTCTGATTCAGTGTCCGACTCCACTGATTGACGGTTGACTGTATGCACCCTCCTCGTGTTTTTTGATTGGCACATCTTAGTGGAATGTTTCGTCTACTACATTTTAAGCACCGTTCACCAAACGCTGGACACTTCTCTTTCTTTCTGGTATGGTCTCCGCAACCGCTAATGTAGATGATTTTACCACTGCCAAGTACGTCGTTCGCTTGCCGACGTCAGCTCATTGTTGCAGATCTGGACGTGTAAGTTCGGTCTCTTCTGGGCGTCACGCCGTGCACGTCATCTGTTGGAGAGTTAGCGGGTAATAGCGAGGTCATTTGTGACTCCATTCTCTGATCACCTCAGCAGATGTGTTTGCACGATTTCTTCGTTAGCTTATCAGCAGCTAGTAATCTACTTCTGGTCGATTTGCTGCCAACTCCCACTATCTATCTTCCAATTGTAAAGCTATCTTTCAATTGTTTTAGTTACTCTTATTAGAGATAATATTACTGTACTGACCCTGAAATCATTGGTATAACCGAAACATGGGCGAACATAGAAATAACAGGTGCTGAATTAGGATTGACAGTATACGTAACGTTTAGGTGAGATCGAATAGGAAGAAGGGGAGGGGGAGTTATTTTATATGATAAAGAATCTATTCAGGCTGATGAAATAACATTAGAAAGGAGAGGAGCTTGCGACGAAGGTGTTTGATGAAAAACAGTTTCAGGAAATTCAGAATGAACAATTGTATTAGCTACCGAAGTCCAAAAATAAACGGAGATGCTTAAATTAAAAATACAAAACGCTATAAAGGAAGCTACTAAAGGGAATGTATCATAATGGGAAATTTTAACCATGGACACATACAATGGACATCTCTAGAGAGTACAGTGGGTGAGGACCAACAATTTCTATTTTAAATTCAGGATAGCTTCCTTACTCAGCACGTCCTAGACCCAACAATAGGAGATAATGTATTAGCTGTAGTTTTGTTGTCACAAAAAGAATTAGTGGACAATGTAAAATATTTGAACCATTGGGTAACAGTGACCATAATCAAAAACATTTTGACATCAAAGTAAAACCAGAAAGTAAAATATAAAAACGTACAGGAAAAACTTCCACAAAGGTGTCTACAAAGATATGAGAAAGTACTTAGCAAAGCTAGATTGGAATAATGTGCTGATGGATAAAACAGCAATTGAATGTTGGAATATTGTAATATTCGAAATTGAGAGTATCTTTGATAAATTTGTTCATTTTGAAAAAAACAAGTAAAACGGTCTAGAAAGAAACACCTGTCGAAAGAAGCTATTTAAAAAATAGTGTTCAAGCTAACTATGTGGAGGGTTCATATGCGTACAAGAAATGGTGAAGGCTATGCAAATTACAAAGAGGCACTTCAGTCAGCTACAACTGAAATTTAAAGTCTAAAAGAAGCTATGAGCAAAAACTAGAATGTAATATAAAAAATGACAGAAAGAGTTTTTATGCATATATCAGGAGTAAAAAAAACGTACAAGACAAGGAATTTTGGTAAGTAACTCTTTAAAAAGTCAAACAACGAAGTGACCTTTGGTGATTCTACTAATCAACATTAGGCCGCGCCTAGAAATATCTAGTCGTTGAAAGACTACACAAACAAGCCGTAATTGTAGTGATCCAGGTAATGCCAACTGAATCGTGTGTGTAAAACACTCTAAACGATGACTTTGAGTGCCACTTTGTCGTAATAGCAGTGCAATTACAGGGCAAATGTCAATTTAACAAAAGGTTACGTCGATGTATTCACTAAATAGAGTAATACAATATAATAATACAATTATTAGTTCACAGATTGTGACCAACTACGTAATGTGCCCTGAAAGGTCCATGTTCAATTCGATTTTTTGCTCGTCTCATTTCAAATTTATTTTGAGAAAATTCAAACCTACCTAATATCCGTTACGACATGGAAGCTCGTATGTGCAACTTTTGTAAGTAGTTTTTTATGAACTCATGAGACAGACTATTACAGTGTTTAATGCTTGATCCATAATTTATTGAATATAAAATGGAAACGCCCTTGGCGAAATTTCGCTATTTTATGCCTTACCATATCTAACAACAAAAGTAAATTATTTCGATGATTTGAAAAAAATACGCACTTTTTCAATAAACCGACTGCGGATATTACACTACATATTATAACATCAACGAACCGGTTTCGCGATAGGTTAAATCGGTAGAGGGTGGAGTTTTATATGTAATTCAGCGTGATCACTTTGTTTATGTAGTTATTGTGAAATCATCAGACAAACTATTACATTATTAAATGTTTGGCCAAACATCATTGTAAGTGATAATGGAAAACTCACGAACCTGAGTGTTTCAGTGCTTGGTGCAATCTCATGTATCACTGTTGATATTGTCGATTGTCGTTGCTCTCGCGAAAGACATATGATCGACAAATTTAGAGGGTCGAAGGCTAAAGGTCGGCTCCGTATTGACTTTGTAAGTTACCAGATCTAACAATCAGTCAATTCCGAGTCAACAACTGTCTTTTGGGCGAAGCGACATTAATGCAATTAAACGCTTCGTGTTCACGAATTTTGCACAGCATGCTTTGTAGAAAAGGTTAAATGCACCGAGAAAGTTTAAAGAAATTTGCTTGGATTAATTTTACAAGAATCAAATGAAACGTTATAATGGAAAATCAATGGTGGTGTCATCCCAGTGAAATGTGTGGGCTTTGGTCGTACATAAGTGTACTACCAAGTACAACATGACACCCCTGTATTTTCGAGGGATTAATTAAACAAAATGTCACATATGTGAAAGCCGCCAAGTAATTCATCAAATTATTTCTATATACGCATATAACATAGCACCTGTTGCTACTGTAGCACTGGCCATCACACGAACACATGTAGAGAGGTCGCTGTTTCAGGCCGTCTATGCATCTGAATTTAGAACGTATGTCGTTGAAATTATGACCGAGCATTGTTTCTGTGTAAGTCGGGTACCTAATAGAAATAATCGTATTCGTGCCTTGTTATGAGTCATGCACAAGAACGAACTGTGAGACACTTTATTTACACATTGGGAGGTTCAATGCTCGAACAAACTTACAACCAACTCTACCTTGGAGTTTGTATCACCAAAGACGTCACCTGGAATAAAAAGATCCATTAGATTACAGCCTCAGCAAACCGCACTCTTGCGTTTGTTTGACGCAGCCTGTACACATGCCCTCAAAACATCAACACAATTGCCTACACACCCCTTGTTCTTCCGTTTTTGCAATGATCTTCATCCATATGGGAACCTACACGCAAGTTCTCTTTAGCAAATATTACATATCCGGCGAAACCGGGATTTTTAAAAAGACTAGATAATTTACTTTGGGAACAGCCAACCACCAGAAGAACAAACAGACGCCTCACCATATTAATCACAGGCATCAACGGTCATTTATGCTTGCCAGTCGGAAATCCCCTGTCTGTACAGCGACAATCACGCCTGATATATATATATATATATATATATATATATATATATATATATATATATATATATATATATATATATATATATATATATATATATATATATATATATATATATATATATATATATATATATATATATATATATATATATATATATATATATATATATATATATATATAGAGTTTGAATCCTTAGGACGGTTGGAATGTATCTTAAGCAAGACAAGACAAGAGTACCTTTTCAAATATTCGACCATTATTCAACCATTTTTGCCCCAGACAAGGCTGTTTGGAGTTGAATGTTATAAGTCAAAATAAACCTACGCTCTGTAACAGTTAGGTGTGCTTTGATACAGAATATTTAACATAATACTAGAGTTAAATAGCTATTCAACAATAAATTACAAATGTATACTAACACAATTTATATTACATATTGATGTTAATATATAATATATATAACGGTCTTGATTAGGTTTCAGCACCACATTGAAGTTGCTTTGAATTTATTACAAATATGTTATGCCTCGATTGTTCCCTTATGTTATTAGATAAGATTTCGTTCTGGTTTGCTTTCAATGTGTAGTTATTGTAAACAGGTACATTAAATTTGAAAGATATTCATATAGGTGTTTGTGGACTGATGATACCCTCCAAGGAAAGGCGGCTGTTGTTACGTCGATTAAATGTTCAAGTCGGTGAGACACAATGTTTGCTAATATTTGAGTTGGAGAATTGTGCGTTCCACCGTTAGATTCGTGATTAAGCTGACCGACCGACGCAATATTCACAAGAGAGTACGTCCGTTCGTGATTGACAACTTCTTTATGGTAATGAAAATCCCAGCAGCTCGACTAGCAAGCAATTTAATTATGTCCGAACGGACGCACGCATTCGCATGCTTGAACACGATGTTTGCATCCGCAATCAACTGTACGTCAACATTTCGCAATTAATTGCGCCCGAGAGAACTTAGTATAAGGAACATATGTAGCGTCAGCCACCATGTTGGTTTAAAAAAAAAAATTTACTCCTCAATGCTAACTTCCGACCCTCAACGATACGCTGCCCGCTATGGCATTGAAGAAAATAAACACATTTGGAATTGAAATAGAGAGAACAAACAATAACACATTTACTTTCATTATATATTAAAACAACTAGCATTAAAATGTGATACTAGTTATGCCAATTATTTATTTTATAATGACGTATAACGTGTTACGGTGTGAACAACTTGGAGGCCGTAAGTGCATTATCTCGTCAACTATTGCCTCGAAACGAGCATCACTTGCGTCCCCTATGCAAGAGTAGTCAACTACGTGATCTTCCCTGATCCATCAATCGTGCTGCCGTGCCAGAAGTAGCCTTAGTAGTATGCTTACGTGTCTACCACTTTGTTAACATACATACATACAAAAAGTGATAGTATCGTTCAGGTCAATTACATAATATCAATTCCAAATACACACCAATTAAAAAATACAATTCATGTTCCACTTAAAAACTACCATGGCCAATTATTCCTAAATAACAACTGTAATTATTAATTCCATATAGAAATACTAATAATTTAATATATACAATATTTCTATTACGCTAAAATCATCGGGAGACCCAAGCTCGTCAGCACACCAAAACAAAACAATAGATCATAATCAATTAGCACTTCTAGTTGTAAACAGTTGGATTGGTAGGCGGGTAGCTATGGAGGATAAGAAATTTCATGCAATTTTCTTGAATTCTACGGAGCGCTGGAGAATACGGAGGAGTGGGTCACAGGCAGGAATGTGTAAAAGGGAGGAGTGGGCCAAGCGGACGAGTGTGCCACAGGGAGGAGAGTGTCGCAGGGAGGAGTGGGCCACATTAAGGAGTGTGCCACAGGGATGGGTGGGTCACAGTGAGGAGAGGGCCACAGGGAGGAGAGGATCACAAGGAGGAGTGGGCCAAAGCAAGGAGAGTGCCACAGGCAGGAGTTTGTCTCAAGAAGGAGAGGACCAAAGGGAGGAGTGGGCCACAGTGAAGAGAGTGTCACAGGGAAGATTGGGCCACAGGGCTGAGTGGGCCACAGGGAGGAGAGGACCACAGGGAGAATTGGGCCACAGGGACGAGTGGACCACAGGGAGGAGAGGCCCACAGGGAGGAATGTGCCAAAGCAAGGAGAGTGCCACAGGGAGGAGTTTGTCTCAGGGAGGAGAGGACTAAAGGGAGGAGTGGGCCACAGGGACGGGTAAGCCATCTAACGTTTCGTGACTGTTTGGAATCTCCAAATTCTACGTCACACGAATCATTGTTGTCATTCCCACGCTATGCACCTGTCGTGGAAATCCGCAGAGCTGGAATTACTTGAAAAGTGAATGAACATCATACTTTCACTTGAAAGTAAATGTTCACCTGAACTTTCTGATGTGTTTATTTTTTAATGATTAAAGATCAGGAATAAGTAAGTGATTTACTTATGTAAATCATGTGTGGTTTCATATTAGAAGCAGTTGTTTGATTTAATCTAGAAAATAATAGTTTTATTGTATGTTAACCAAAATCCACAAGGGAGGAGTGTGCCCCTATATCAGAGCGGGCACTTCAGAATTCGAAAGCACGATATATGAATTTTGTGTTAATTGCTATAGAATAATTATATTATTATTTACACTTAATTTATTTCAGATAGAACAATCATCAGTTAATTGCGCCTTTCAGTTCCTCAAGAGCAAGCGAGACAATGTTGGCAAACGTCTTCTGCTGATAAGTTTAAAGCTAACAATAGTGTATTCAATGGTCGAGAAAATGTACGAAAAATGGCAATGAAATTAAGCATTCCATCAAAATGTTATAACGCTATGTAAAAAGAACAAAAACCTGCTTTGTAAATAGCTGAAAGTTACTAAATTCACGCACGCACGTACCCACGCAAACACACACACACACACACGCACGTACGCACGCATGCACGCACACACACACACACACACACACACACACACACACACACACACACACACACACACACACACACACACACACACACACACACACACATCATGATTTTATAAATTATCAATTTCGTAATAATGTAATTACAATATATCGATTGCTTTATTAGCACAGCACTTTAAAACTGGTTCCGAAGGGCGAACGAATGACCGATCAACTAATTTAGTCGGTGTGACAGAACTAATGTAGCAGAAGTTTCGCCGTATATGCTCAGTTGCTTGGACATAACAACTACAGAGTAGATATGTAGAAACTTTTCTTGTTTTGTCGCTATGGAAGACACCAGCTCTGCGATTGCTGCGTCTCCTCAGCACTGTGCCTCCGGAGAGGAACGAGACGAGCGAAGGAAGCGGTGGGGTCCTGCCTTAAGGACGTTCTGTGAAAAGGCCACATTTCACGTGCTGCGAAACGTAACTGAGTCGACAAGCAACGCTCGCGTGTGAGACAGTTCCTGCAGTCTAAAGGCCCGTTAACCTGAACGATTTGCATCAGATATTGAACTTATCATGATACTGTTAGAAATTTCGAGAAAGACCTATTTACTGAAGTCAATCACCATTTGAGATTTGATGAAAGTTCACGAAAAGCTGCGATAAGCCTTGGCACCTGTTCCATCTCGTTTGGCTCTAAAAAAGTATTGATAATATTTTGTTAGATTCAGATTCAGTCCCGCACCAATCGGTCGTAGCGCCCGCTGATTGTCAACTGCTACAAATGTCGCGATCGTTGCAGAATTGGAACCAGTTCCAATTTTACGACACAGTTGGAACCACTAGTTGCCCTGCTAATGAGTCTCGCAAGCATGTTCACACGACGGTGGACGTTTACACGACAACCTGTCTGTCTGTCTGTCTGTCTGTGAGTGTGTGTGTGTGTGTGTGTGTGTGTGTGTGTGTGTGTGTGTGTGTGTGTGTGTGTGTGTGTGTGTGTGTGTGTGTGTGTGTGTGTGTGTGTGTGCGTGCGTGTGAGAGTGCGTGCGTGCGTGCGTGCGTGCGTGACTGCCTGCTTTGAGGGAAACATTACCGATCGTATTGCCTCTTTATCACATTTCGTAAAGTTGCAGATCTAAGTACGAGTAATTAGGGGTGGTATCATAAGTCATCAAAGTCCAAAATATGCATATTGTTTATTAAGGGTCCAAACCACCACCCTCCCAGCCACCCACCCACTCACCCACCCACCCACCCCAATACGTTTTGTGAGACTTCAAATAAAGCGCTCATTGCCAATCAAATTACTCTCATTTAAGTAAAGAAGCATAATTACGATATTCTATGAACTCAACAGCAATTTCGTTTGTTAAGAGTAAACAAAAGTCATGATTTTGGGCCTACGTACATAAACGATTTATTAAAACATAATCGTTAGCAACTACAATAAGAATATCATGCCAGTTGTTTGCTAGGAAAACCTTGTTGAATACAGAGCATCTTAGTTACTGTTAGATAATCCTACGTCATTGATGCAGTAGTCTGGCACTTTTCCTCGCCAAATTAAAATATATTTGTAAACACCCACTCCTATTCTTGCCCGTAAGGTATGGTCATGCTGTGGAAACTGACCTTATGTAATACATTTGGCCTTTGTTTACTAAACTAGGCCCTTTCAGGTAGGACTTGCTGTTTGATCGAGACTTTGCGTTGGTTGTGTATATACACCATACCGTTGGAACCACAGCATCATGCCTTGAAATCGATTTGATTCACTTCCTCGTCCTTTCTTCATGATGTTCTCTAGAGGTTTGTGGTCTGACGTTACGATGACCCCCACGGTCAAAAGTACATTGTTGAAATCTCTCGGCCTCTCCTTATTTGCTCATATCTTGTTTCGGTTTCATATAGAGCTCGACTTGAAAAAGCGATAGGTCTCTCCCCAGTAGCAATGCGGCTCCATGTCCGGAATGTGCTGCATCACTTATAAATGTGATTTTTTGTCAGCGTCATAATATCGCAGCACTAATGAGCCGTTTGATTTCGATGAAGGCTTATCACTGTGCATTCGACCTGCTCCGATGAACATCTTTGTCTGTGAGCTGCTAAATCTACTTCACCACATCCGGATACCAACGTCTTTACATCTTTATAGTAGCATTCGTAGCTTCTCATCGTGGATTCCCATGGCTTCATCGTGTTCATTGCCTGATCCGCACACAACGATGTCATCTGCAATGCAACTGCAACTTCCTTTGATACATCTCAGATGAGACACTCATTCACAATTGTAATCGAAACCATCTGTATCTGCATCTTTGTGAACGTAGTGAGCATGCTGCTATCTTCGTCTTAGATGACGTGTCAGCATCCTGATTTCAGGGTAATGCTGCTGAATTCTTCAGCAGTCGTAATTTCTGCAGAATTTCATCTAAGACCAGTAGTTGATAATGCTCCCCCTTTATTAAATGGTCTGGGTTCAATGCAGACACGCAATTCACGTTTCTTTTTGGTTGTGACAAGTACTTTGGTGACACATGTATTTGGTTGGTGTAATGCTGTGAACATCGTTTGTTCTACCATTTGCTGAAACTCGATATTCAATGGTTCCTTCAGCACTTCGAGAACTTTAAGAGTCGGCGATATTGTTGTCGTCAAAGTTGTGTCAATTGAGACGTAAGCTTCCGCTGGTAAGCAACCGAGTTCACTGCCAAATACATATTAGAACTGTATCAGAGGATCTAGGTGGTTTGCTATCGTGGACACTCTGTCGATAGTAATGATCTGCATTTCTAGGGCAGCACGAATTCCAATGAAAGGTATGAAGTCTTCCTGCTCCACTACAACAAACTGCACATTGTAAGTTTTGTGTATGGTTGGATTTCCCAGAATTAATATGCACCCTCCAATCGGAATCACTGTGGAATTGTTTCACATCGGCAACGTATTCGTCGTTGGCGTCTTTGTTGCGTCATTTGTGGCGTCAGAATCAAACTGGAACACAATTACCTTATGCTTGATGGTGAAAGCGACGCAAATGCGTTCGCTTGTTGAGTTGACTGTGTGGACAGGTCGTCCATGTTCTTATGAAATGGTCACAACAATTGGATTTCTGTCATCCACGGTGTTGTCTGATTCAGTGTCCGACTCCACTGATTGACGGTTGACTGTATGCACCCTCCTCGTGTTTTTTGATTGGCACATCTTAGGGGAATGGTTCGTCGTACTACATTTTGAGCACCGTTCAGCAAACGCTGGACACTTCTCTTTCTTTCTGGTATGGTCTCCGCAGCCGCTAATGTAGATGTTTATACCACTGCCAAGTACGTCGTTCGCTTGCCGACGTCAGCTCGTTGTTGCAGATCTGGACGTGTAAGTTCGGTCACTTCTGGGCATCACGCCGTGCACGTCATCTCGTGGAGTGTTAGCGGGTAATAGCGAAGTCATTTGTGACTCCATTCTCTGATCACTTCAGCAGATGTGTTTGCACGATTTCTTCGTTAGCTTATCAGCAGCTAGTAATCTACTTCTGGTCGATTTGCTGCCAACTCCCACTATCTATCTTCCAATTGTAAAGCTATCTTTCAATTGTTTTAGTTAGTCTTATTAGAGATAATATTACTGTACTGACCCTGACATCATTGTTATAACCGAAACATGGGCGAACATAGAAATAACAGGTGCTAAATTAGGATTGACAGTATGGGTAACGTTTAGGTGAGATCGAATAGGAAGAAGGGGAGGGGGAGTTATTTTATATGATAACGAATCTATTCAGGCTTATGAAATAAAATTAGAAAGGAGAGGAGCTTGCGATGAAGATGTTTGATGAAAAACAGTTTCAGGAAATTCAGAATGAACAGTTGTATTAGTTACCGAAGTCCAAAAATAAACGGAGATGCTTAAATTAAAAATACAAAACGCTATAAAGGAAGCTACTAAAGGGAATGTATCATAATGGGAAATTTTAACCATGGACACATACAATGGACATCTCTAGAGAGTACAGTGGGTGAGGACCAACAATTTCTATTTTAAATTCAGGATAGCTTCCTTACTCAGCACGTCCTAGAACCAACAATAGGAGATAATATATTAGCTGTAGTTTTGTTGTCACAAAAAGAATTAGTGGACAATGTAAAATATTTGAACCATTGGGTAAGAGTGACCATAATCAAAAACATTTTGGCATCAAAGTAAAATCAGAAAGTAAAAATATAAAAACGTACATGAAAACCTTCCACAAAGGTATCTACAAAGATATGAGAAAGTACTTAGCAAAGCTAGATTGGAATAATGTGCTGATGGATAAGACAGCAACTGAATGTTGGAATATTGTAATATTCGAAATTGAGAGTATCATTGATAATTTTTTTCATTTTGAAAAAACAAGTAAAACGGTCTAGAAAGAAACACCGGTCGAAAGAAGCTATTTAAAAAATAGTGTTCAAGCTAACTATGTGGAGGGTTCATATGCGTACAAGAAATGGTGAAGGCTATGCAAATTACAAAGAGGCACTTCAGTCAGCTACAACTGAAATGTTAAAGTCTAAAAGAAGCTATGAGCAAAAACTAGAATGTAATATAAAAAATGACAGAAAGAGTTTTTATGCATATATCAGGAGTAAAAAAAAGTACAAGACAAGGAATTTTGGTAAGTAACTCGTTAAAAAGTCAAACAACGAAGTGACCTTTGGTGATTCTACTAATCAACATTAGGCCGCGCCTAGAAATATCTAGTCGTTGAAAGACTACACAAACAAGCCGTAATTGTAGTGATCCAGGTAATGCCAACTGAATCGTCTGTGTAAAACACTCTAAACGATGACTTTGAGTGCCACTTTGTCGTAATAGCTTACAGTGCAAATGTCAATTTAACAAAAGGTTACGTCGATATATTCACTAAATAGAGTAATACAATATAATAATACAATTATTAGTTCACAGAGGTTGACCAACTACGCAATGTGCCCTGAAAGGTCCATGTTCAATTCGACTTTTTGCTCGTCTCATTTCAAATTTATTTTACGAAAATTCAAACCTACCTAATATCCGTTACGACATGGAAGCTCGTATGTGCAACTTTTGTAATTAGTTTTTTATGAACTCATGAGACAGACTATTACAGTGTTTAATGCTTGATCCATAATTTATTGAATATAAAATGGAAACGCCCTTGGCGAAATTTCGCTATTTTATGCCTTACCATATCTAACAACAAAAGTAAATTATTTCGATTATTTGAAAAAAATACGCACTTTTTCAATAAACCGACTGCGGATATTACACTACATATAATAACATCAACGAACCGGTTTCGCGATAGGCTAAATCGGTAGAGGGTGGAGTTTTATATGTAATGCAGCGTGATCACTTTGTTTATGTATTTTTTTTTAAATCATCAGACAAACTATTACATTATTAAATGATTGGCCAAACATCATTGTAAGTGATAATGGAAAACTCACGAACCTGAGTGTTTCAGTGCTTGGTGCAATCTCATGTATCACTGTTGATATTGTCGATTGTCGTTGCTCTCGCGAAAGACATATGATCGACAAATTCAGTGGGTCGAAGGCTAAAGGTCGGCTCCGTACTGACTTTGTAAGTTACCAGATCTAACAATCAGTCAATTCCGAGTCAACAACTGTCTTTTTGGCGAAGCGACATTAATGCAATTAAACGCTTCGTGTTCACGAATTTTGCACAGCATGCTTTGTAGAAAAGGTTAAATGCACCGAGAAAGTTTAAAGAAATTTGCTTGGATTAATTTTACAAGAATCAAATGAAACGTTATAATGGAAAATCAATGGTGGTGTCATCCCAGTGAAATGTGTGCGCTTTGGTCGTACATAAGTGTACTACCACGTACAACATGACACCCCTGTATTTTCGAGGGATTAATTAAACAAAATGTCACATATGTGAAAGCCGCCAAATAATTCATCAAACTATTTCTATATACGCATATAACATGAGCACCTATTGCTACTATAGCACTGGCCATCACATGAACACATGTATAGAGGTCGCTGTTTCAAGCCGTCTATGCATCTGAATTTAGAACGTATGTCGTTGAAATTATGACCGAGCATTGTTTCTGTGCAAGTCGGGTACCTAATAGAAATAATCGTATTCGTGCCTTGTTATGAGTCATGCACAAGAACGAACTGTGAGACACTTTATTTACACATTGGGAGGTTCAATGCTCGAACAAACTTACAACCAACTCTACCTTGGAGTTTGTATCACCAAAGACCTCACCTGGAATAAAATGATCCATTAGATTACAGCCTCAGCAAACCGCACTCTTGCGTTTGTTTGACGCAGCCTGTACACATGCCCTCAAAACATCAACACAATTGCCTACACACCCCTTGTTCTTCCGTTTTTGCAATGATCTTCATCCATATGGGAACCTACACGCATGTTCTCTTTAGCACAATAGTGAAAGTGCAAAGAAGGGCGGCACGCTGTTTTTTTACAAATATTACATATCCGGCGAAACCGGGATTTTTAAAAAGAGTAGATAATTTACTTTGGGAAGGGAAGAGCCAACTACCAGAAGAACAAACAGACGCCTCACCATATTAATCACAAATATCAACGGTCATTTATGCTTGCCAGTCGGAAATCCCCTCTCTGTACAGCGACAATCACGCCTATATATATATATATATATATATATATATATATATATATATATATATATATATATATATATATATATATATATATATATATATATATATATATATATATATATATATATATATATATATATATTAGAAACTCACTACAAGACACAATAACCAGCATCACATAACCCAAATAAATAAAGCTAGCTCTAACCCTCTCAGTTCCAACCAAATACGACTAAGCAGCAATCATTCCATGCGCACACAACCCTGACAATTTGACTCCTTAGGATGGTTGGAATGTATCTTAAGCAAGGCAACACAAGAGTACCTTTTCAAATATTCGACCATTATTCGTTAACCTGAACGATTTGCATCAGATATTGAACTTATAATGATACTGAAATTTCGAGAAAGACCTATTTACTAAAGTCAATCACCATTTGAGATTTGATGAAAGGTCACGAAAAGCTGCGGTAAGCCTTGGCACCTGTTCCATCTCGTTTGGCTCTAAAAAAATATTTATAATATTTTGTTAGATTCAGATTCAGTCCCGCACCAATCGGTCGTAGCGCTCGCTGATTGTCAACTGCTACAAATGTCGCGATCGTTGCAGAATTGGAACCAGTTCCAATTGTACGACACAGTTGGAGCCACTAGTTGCCCTGCTAATGAGTCTCGCAAGCATGTTCACACGACGGTGGACGTTTACACGACAACCTGTCTTTCTGTCTGTCTGTCTGTGAGTGTGTGTATGTGTGTGTGTGTGTGTGTGTGTGTGTGTGTGTGTGTGTGTGTGTGTGTGTGTGTGTGTGTGTGTGTGTGTGTGTGTGTGTGTGTGTGTGTGTGTGTGTGTGTGTGTGTGTGTGTGTGTGTGCGTGTGTGTGTGTGTGTGTGTGCGTGTGAGAGTGCGTGCGTGCGTGCGTGCGTGACTGCCTGCTTTGAGGGAAACATTACCGATCGTATTGCCTCTTTGTCACATTTCGTAAAGTTGCAGATCTAAGTACGAGTAATTAGGGGTGGTATCATAAGTCATCAAAGTCCAAAATATGCATATTGTTTATTAAGGGTCCAAACCACCACCCTCCCAGCCAACCACCCTCTCACCCACCCACCCACCCACCCCAATACGTTTTGTGAGACTTCAAATAAAGCGCTCATTGCCAATCAAATTACTCTCATTTAAGTAAGGAAGCATAATTACGATATTCTATGAACTCAACAGCAATTTCGTTTGTTAAGAGTAAACAAAAGTCATGATTTTGGGCCTACGCACATAAACGATTTATTAAAACATAATCGTTAGCAACTACAATAAGAATATCATGCCAGTTGTTTGCTAGGAAAACCTTGTTGAATACACAGCATCTTAGTTACTGTTAGATAATCCTACATTATTGATGCAGTAGTCTGGCACTTTTCCTCGCCAAATTAAAATATATATGTAAACACCCACTCCTATTCTTGCCCATAAGGTATGGCCATGCTGTGCAAACTGACCTTATGTAATACATTTGGCCTTTGTTTACTAAACTAGGCCCTTTCAGGTAGGACTTGCTATTTGATCGAGACTTTGCGTTGGTTGTGTATATACACCATACCGTTGAAACCACAGCATCATGCCTTGAAATCGATTTGATTCACTTCCTCGTCCTTTCTTCATGATGTTCTCTAGAGGTTTGTGGTCTGACGTTACGATGACCCCCACGGTCAAAAGTACATTGTTGAAATCTCTCGGCCTCTCCTTATTTGCTCATATCTTGTTTCGGTTTCATATAGAGCTCGACTTGAAAAAGCAATAGGTCTCCCCTCCAGTAGCAATGCAGCCCCATATCCGGAATGTGATGCATCACTTATAAATGTGATTTTTTTGTCAGCGTCATAATATCGCAGCACTAATGAGCCATTTGATTTCGATGAAGGCTTATTCTTGTGCATTCGACCTGTTACGATGAACATATTGTTTGTGAGCTGCTGAATCTACCTCACCACATCCGGATACCAACGTCTTTACATCGTTGTAGTAACATTCGTAGCTTCTCATCGTGGATTCGCATGGCTTCATCGTGTTCATTGCCTGATCCGCACACAACGATGTCATCTGCAATGCAACTGCAACTTCCTTTGATACATCTCAGATGAGACACTCATTCACAATTGTTATCGAAGCCATCTGTATAGCCCACTCGACTTTGGGAACGTAGTGAGCATGCTGCTTTCTTCGTCTAAGATGACGTGTCAGCATCCTGATTTCAGGGTAATGCTGCTGAATACTTCAGCAGTCGTAATCTCTGCAGAATTTCATCTAAGACAGGTAGCTGATAATGCTCCCCCTTCAGTGCTTTTTTCAATAGTCTGGGTTCAATGCAGACACGCAATTCACATTTCCTTTTGGTTGTGACAAGTACTTTGTTGACACATGTATTTGGTTTGTGTAATGCTGTGAACATCGTTTGTTCTACTATTTGCTGAAACTCGAAATTCAATGGTTTCTTCAGCACTTCGGGGACTTTGAGAGTCGGCGATATTGTTGTCGTCACAGTTGTGTCAATTGAGACGTATGCCTCTGCTGTTAAGAAACCGAGTTCACTGCCAAATACATATTAGAACTGTATCAGAGGATCTAATTGGTTTGCTATCATGGGCACTCTGTCGATAGTAATGATCTGCATTTCTTGTGCAGCACGAATTCCAATGAAAGGTGTGAAGTCTTCCTGTTCCGCTACAACAAACTGCACATTGTAAGTTTTGTGTATGGTTGGATTCCCCAGAATTAATACGCACCCTCCAATCGGGGTCACTGTGGAATTGTTTCACATCGGCAACGTTTTCGTCGTTGGCGTCATTGGGGCGTCAGAATCAAACTGGAACACAATTATCTTATGCTTGATGGTGAAATCGACGCAAATGCGTTCTCTTGTTGAGTTGACTGTGTGGACATATTCTTATGAAATAAGAAATGGTCATAAAAAGTGGATTTCTGTCATCCACGATTTTGTCTGATTCAGTGTCAGAGTCCACTGATTGACGGTTGACTGTATGCACCCTCCTTTTTCGATTGACACATCTTAGGGAAATGGTTCCTGGTACCTCATTTTGAGCACTGTTAAGCAAAAGATGGAAACCTCTCTTTCTTTCTAGCATGATCTACGCCGCCGTTAATGCAGATGATTATACCACTGCCAAGTACGTCGTTCGCTTGCCGACGTCAGCTCGTTGTTGCAGATCTGGACGAATAAGTTCGGTCTCTTCTGGACGTCACGCCGTGCACGTCATCTGGTGGAGTGTTAGCGGGTAATAGCGAGGTCATTTATGACTCCATTCTCTGATCACCTCAGTAGATGTGTTTGCACAATTTCTTCATTAGCGTGTCAGCAGCTGGTAATCTATTTCGATTTGCTAACAACTCCCACGACAATCTTGTCTCGTGTAAGGCTACCTTCCATTGTTTTAGTTACTCTTATTAGAGATAATATTATTGTGAAGCGTTGCCGTATATGAGTCAAACTTCTCGCCTATTTGGTAGACCTTTGTAAAGAATAACTGGACCCAGAACTCTTGAATTGTTGTTAGATGATGAAGACCTTAGTACTCGGAAAATTCAAGAATCTTACGATAAAAAACCACCCTAAGGTAAGGTAAGGTAAGGTAACGTAACATAACGTAACGTAGCGTAACGTAACGTAAAGTAGTACATCCATAGCCTGCTCCCCTAGGCTAGGCAGCAATTGAGTGTGGCGGCCGGCACTTCTGCCGGTTGAAACTTCATGTAGGAAGATATTAAATAATTTGGCCATGCCATTTTAAAGCGCTTCCAGTTCTTGTTGAGTTGACCTACTTCCTTTATCAGCTTGGATGAAAATGGAACATTCTTTACGACCGTTGACATAGCTGTGATGCTACTGATACTGTTGGCGCAAAATATCGGTACTTTGCCTTCGCCAGTTTGCGAGCCGCTTGCTTCGGAGTCCGGGTCTGACACGTTTTTATCGCTCAATGTCATTTTGCCGACAAGCTGCCTTATTGCGGTGATACTTATGTAAAGCTTAGCGTGCACTGTTTTGTGACTGCTTATTCGTGTTTCTTCACCGCCGTAACTGCCGCCATATTTAATTATGTATGTGTCTAGATATGTTGTGACAACGTCTAAATTAGTGATAGCGAATGTTTTAATGTAAAAGGTCCCAAACCGGGTAGAGCTGATAGGACCATCCACGGTTATACATTACATGGAAGATGTAACAGCTACAACATATGTTTTGTTTATTTGACTCTAATAAGCGTAGGACGTGATTGGGTTAAGCGGCGCTTTTTGACGCGACGGGAATATGGAATGATTCCATCCCAGCCATTTTGATTCTACTAAACGGATGTTTATGTTACCCTTGATTCTGTTAAACACAGTCTACAGTACTTGGAAAGGAGACATGTCTCTGGCGATTGACCTTAGCTGCGATGCATTCGTCGAAAGTGTCCGGTTCTGATATCCACAATAGTGTAAATATATATCAATACCACTTTTATTCGTTGGGGGGCGGCATTTCAGCATTTTGTCTTACAGCATAACCTTTACTATTGTTAAGTTGTTAATGCTCAGGACAGTGTCATATTTGGGGGGGGGGCAATTGGGCCATATCCCTCCTACCTTGATTTAGCTTTTTTCCGTATGTTTCCCGTTGCTTCGCTACATGGTAGCATGGTAAACTAATGGGTGACTAAGCTCCCCGCTTGGCCGCCCCCTTGACCGCCCCTTTGGCCTCCCCCGTTGACCGTACCCTTTGTGAGATCCTAGGTACGCCACTGGCTCAGGGAGTCTTATCAGTAACATCAGCCTTGACAAGTTTTACCTGTGTAATTTACGGTGAAAAAAGTGTGATACGTTTTATCTATATTATTGCGCGAACATTGCGATCAAACTGCGTGCTTTGCAACATTCATTTCTCGTCCAAAAACATAATGAGAATACCAAATAAGTTTGTGCACTCTTTCATATTTCGGAATTGATCGGAGCTACACGTGTGACTCTCAACATGGGAAGTAGTTATAGTGTCGGACTGACCGAGCCAAAGAGGGGACCAGTAGGGAGGGTCACTGTGACTTCCGGTCATATAGCCTTCTGGGTACCGTGAGCGCCCCCTGGCGGTGACCTATATTCCTATGCATACACCTAGAGCGCCCTCTGGCGACTGGAGCTAACCCTAACCATCGTAACCCCAACTTTTTGATTGGAGTGCTAACCCTAACCCCTATCGACTGCTGGAGCTAACTCTAACTGTCGTAACCCCACCATGTAGACGTTTGCGGTCTTAACCCATACGTAGCAATTAAGAATAGGGTCATTATCAAAGGGACTAATGGAGACGGGAAATCAACGCAACACGGTATGGTACGAGTGCACACGTATTTTATTGAACAACACAAGCAGCATGACGATACATCAAGGGTTGCGTGTAATATCACCACTACGACTACGACTACGATGAATATGATGAATATGCATATGATGATGACTTGACTTGCGGATGTTGATCATCACGCCAGATGTCGCGAGCTTAGGGGTGTCTCCACCTCGCCAGAGGCTCGAAGGTGATCGATGATGAGGAGGAGACTTGCGGATGTTTACCATCACGCCAGAGGTCGCGAGCTTACGGGTGGCGCGTCCACCTCGCCAGAGGCTCGATCGATGTACTACTACTACTACTACTACTACTATGACGAGCGATAATACAGTCTACCTAACCGCAGCTGTTTAAGCCAATCAAATACGCGGCAATCGTTAGCTACTAGATCTGTGCCGAATATGTTAACAAAAGTTCTCACCGGAATGCCGGAATGCAACGAAGCAATACAAAAGCAACATAATATTGTACAAAAACGCTAGACAGAGGACTCTGAAGCCTCTTGCTATTATGAGTACAATCGAAACAATGTTCGTTCAGGAAGGTGCGGAACGCAGTGTGTCGTGGCGGCAGAACGTACGAGCAGAAGTAATCGCCGCGTCCGTCGGCGGCCAGGTACAGCGCTATCCAATGTTCGCCCGGTTCGTCGCCGTCGTCGGTGTTGCACACGAAGGCAGCGGGCAGAGCGCCGTCTATCGTCGTGGGTAGTCCGTCTTTGGGTACGACGCCGCGAAATATCGATCTGGCGCGCGGGTCCATCGCAAGTAGTCTAGCGATCTGCAGGGTGTCCATCTCAGTAGTCGTAGATGATGTTGCGGTTCTTGTCTATTTCCAGCACGGTGTTCAGCAGCGCGTTGCGGAAATGCAGTTCTATGCGCATGTTGCCCTTTTGTACTAGATGGAAGCAGGGACCGTCGCACTGGTCGGGGGTCAGGTCGAAACCGAAGGTGTAGCCGTGTCGGTAGTCGCTGCGAGTCAGTCCGTTCCCCTCGTCCTGCCACATCTTGCCGGTCGAGGAGAACAGACTCGTGTATCTCCTGACGAAGAGGTCGTCTGCGAAATTGGGCTGGAAAGGTTTGGAGGGTATCTGTCGTCCGTCTACGTACACCGCCTGGAAGTTGATGGCGTTGTTCTTGGCGTGAAACGGATTCTTGTCGTACGCACCGTAATAGGCATCGTTATCGATGCAGCACAGCACCAGACGTTTCGGCAGGGTACCGAGGAACAGGTTCTCGTACGTGTGCGACCGAGTGCCAGCGGGAATGGGGTAAACCTTGCACTCGACTGATTGCATCGGATACTTGACCGTGCTCTTCTCCAGAGCCTTGATGTGTGCCATCTGCACGGTCGGATTCAGGGTGGCCTTCTTTGCAAACAAGGTGGCATTGACGATTTGTATTTTGTAAACGGGGTCGAGCCCACCAGCCATGAGTGCAAAAGCAGGCTTACTACGAACCAGTCGTATCTTGACATCGACGCCGTTGATCAGGAATTGATCCTGCAGAAAGAGATCCACGTGGAGACGGCCCATCATATCGACCATGCGACTCCTTACGATGTTCTCTCGTCGAGCCACGAACCCTACGTTAGCCGCGGGTCCGTCGGCTATTTCGATGGCGTCCATGCGAGTGGCCGTGTCCTTGCGCCACAGCTGACTCGTCAGTTGCATGTCCTTGGCATCGGGACCGTAGCTCAGCAGCGTCTCTATGTAGGCGCGATACGCATACGTGTTGGTCGAAGAGGTCACGTGCGTGCCGTTCAGATAGACGTCGACTTGACTGAACAGCGCATGCAGCCAGTTATTCACTGGTCCCACGGGGTCGGCCAAGTCGAGATCGTTCCGTTAGCTCGTGTCACTTTCGCCTGCACGTGCAGCATCGTGTTGGCGAGATCCAGGTAATCGTCGCCCGATCCGGGTATGAGGAATTATATCGGTCCACCGGAGTCCAGAGAGGACATGGGCTGATGTTCCACTACGTGGCTGTCGATGATGCTGGTCTGAGTGGGGGCTACGGTAAAGAGATCCAGTTCGGTCTTGACCCCTTCGCACGACTGTCTATGTACGAAAGCCATCATCGTTATCGAATATGTCGGCTTCACATTTCGTGGACGTCTGTCTCTTGCGTCGTCTCTTTGCTAAAGTGACTCCTTTGTTCGCCGGCGCGCGTTTTATACGTTTAAGAGCTCGCACGCCTGGAGCCAAAAGACCACGCATCAGATTCCTACCGGCATCCGCGACGCGTCGTTTGGTTGCCCTTTTTATGCTCTGTCCAGGCATGACGTCGTCGGCTATGCGCACGCCAGTCTTCAACGCCCCCTTTTCCAACACCACGGCACCTATCTTGATGAGTGGCATGGCGCTACGCAACAGACCTCCGAACAGACTGCCTAGTCCGTGACCCCGCTGGTATTGGGCACCGGCGAAGTAGGGCAGTGCACCACCAGCCTGACGCGCTTAATACTCGTTGTAATTCATCTTCAGAACAGTCCGGTCCTGCGCCGTCGAATATGAAGTGTCACGGTCATTCTACCGTACTCGAATGGCACGCGCCGTCCGGTGTCGTCTCTTATATCGATCTCGATCGACTTGAAGTGCGAGTACAACAGAGGCACGTAGTGAATGTTAGTGAACCTATCGGATACCGTTTTGCCGTGACTTCCGCCAACCGGGAGGGCTCGCAACAAAGGTGCAACACTATCACCTAATATACGAGACTCCACGACGTCCGTGTAGACGTATATGGTATCGAACCCTTAATCCATCTGCACCACGTGTTTGGCCTCTTTACGGTAGGTATACGGACCATCGGGAGTCTCTTTGGGTGGCTAAAACACGGCAGCCGACGGTGTGAGACCGATATGCCTTCCACCTAGTCTCGGGTTCTCGTACGTGCTTTTCATCTCTGTTGCTGTTGTTATTGCTGACATAATTGATCCTAGTACCAATGGTCCTGCTGATGCTACCGATGGCGGACTGCTGACCACCGACGGTTCGAATCATAACATTCTTCCCAATGCACTGCGGTGAGGTACAGTGAACTCGGTGCCTGGTGTCATGTGCAATGTCATTTTTTGAGTGATGGTGCTGTAGCTCAATTTTGCCCGCACCTTATCCGTCACCATAGTGTTCAGTCCCTTGTTAACTTGGTTCATCAATGTCATGGGAGATTTGTAATATCCAGCACTGATCTTCGCACTCGGGGTTAGACCCATAGCAATCGTCTCGTTAAGGAAGAACCAGGTGTCGTACATTCCTATGTTGTACCAAGTATGCGGGTACTGTATCTCTGCCAACCCGCATTCCCACTCGCCAGTCAGATCGATACGTCGAGGTAAATCGGTGATGTAATGAGCCAACGTATTGTCGGGATACATCTTCATGGAAGCGTTGCTAGGCAGTGTCAGGTAGAAATCAGTCGCCATTGCGTCGCAACGTGGGATTGGGATGCAGGTAACCCAAAGAACTACTCAACAGGACCGTCCACAGATTAGAATTCTCGTGACCTGTGGTCAGGTTGTAAATGCTTATCAGAATGACCGTGAACAAGACGAGGACCTGACACAGAAAGACTATTTCCTCTTTAGGACACACGGTACCGAACAGATGCCAAGGAGTGCTGCTGCTGCTGCTGCTGCTGCTGCTGCTGCTGCTGCTGCTGCTGCTGCTGCTGCTGCTGCTGCTGCTGCTGCTGCTGCTGCTGCTGCTGCTGCTGCTGCTGCTGCTGCTGCTGCTGCTGCTGCTGCTGCTGCTGCTGCTGCTGCTGCTGCTGCTGCTGCTGCTGCTGCTGCTGCTGCTGCTGCTGCTGCTGCTGCTGCTGCTGCTGCTGCTGCTGCTGCTGCTGCTGCTGCTGCTGCTGCTGCTGCTGCTGCTGTCCTCTGCGTTCTGCGCGTCAGTACTGTCCACTGCTGCTGCGTCCTCTTGTTCCTCCTGTTCTATGATGGTGATGAAGTCTCGTGTTGTCGTGTCTTGTGTCATTTCTCGAATGAAGCATCACCGTACGCGTGGCTAGTCTTTATAGTAGAGTGGACGAGTGCCTTGGCATCGATCCAGCTGTTGAATTTGGAGGGGTAGCCGAACCATTTCACCAAAGCCTCCGTTCGTCTACCTACCTTACGGCGGGACACCTTCTGCAGCTCCATTTCGGAGAAGGTACCTTCAAGCACTTCGCTGAGATCGTCCCTCAATCGATACACGGGCGGATCGGAGGGATGAACCTCGTGTATCGTGAACATCTCTTCGCTCCAATTCGCCGCGTAGCCTTTTTCGAACTTACCTTTGTACTTGCTGATGCGCACGCGATCCGACACGCGCAACTTGGGCACGCCCTTACCGTCGTGTCCGTACAGACGCTGCCACACCTGTTCTTGATTCTGGTAACTCACCTGTGCGGAGCCATACCGATACTGCGGTGGGGGGTGTTGTTGTACGATTGCACCAAGTCCTGAAGGACGTCGATGTATCGCCACGTCTGGTGTTTCTTGAAGTATCGCCATATGCGCGTCTTCAACGTTCTGTTGAATCTTTCCACGACGCTCGCCTTCGTCTCCGCGTTGTGCATGGAGAAGTGATGGATGCCGTGCTTCTTCAATAGAGCCTGAACGGATTTATTCAGAAATTCCAGTCCTTGGTCTGTCTGCAACGTCTTTGGCCAGCCTCTGCTGAACGTACTATCAAGCGCTGCTACCAACGACGCCGCGGACTTGTTCTTCATGGGAAAACACCAGGCCACTTTCGAGAAGACGTCGATTACCGTGAGGGGAAAGGTCATACCGTTGTTGTCCTTTTTCAACTGCGACAGATCGACGAGATCGGCCTGACGTAGACCACCCACGATGACGCGTCGTCTCTTGAAATGACGTCTAGCCGGCTTGTGTAGGGTATAGGCGTCCTGTTCCGACAACCATTCCGCGACCCTTTTTCGTGGCATGCGCGTGACGCGTCGCAAGGTATCGACTCCGCCATAACTACCTTTTCGGATCGAAGTAGACCGTCCTAAGTGGTTGTTCTTTCCTCGGCGCCATTAAACGAGTTCCGACGGATTGGTGGTGGTGGTTGTGACGTTGACTCCGCAGCACGGTTCTTGACGAGTGACGACGAGTACGCTGACGTACACCCGAACACCCACTTCCACACTCACGACGATGACGAATGGTCTATAATCTAGTACTGAAACCATACCCCGAATAGCGACTGTTGTATAAGACTTCGAGCTATAGCGTCAGCAATCAAGTAAAGTCCACCGCAAATTGCTGCAACGATGACGGAACAGTACGTGGATCGCTCGACATCGTAGCGCACACTGTGCTATGGACACGTGTTGCACCGTCTTAAATGTCTTCCCAACTAGCCAATGACGCCAGAGCCTTGCGTTGACGTTCTGGAGGTGGGGTGAGCATGGAATGTTCCATCTGACCGCGTCGACGACCGAGGGGTGTCCAACTGAGCGATCTTCGTGCGCTACCACTAGAGCGAGGTGTAGCCGGTATTCGACGACGACGACCTGGAGTGGATGTCTTCGCCGGCGCCGTCGCCTGACGTATGTAGTCTCTCCTGGCGACGTTACCGACCAACTCCATGGGCAGGTTCATGGCACGGAGTTGTCTTGCGAACGGTTGCCATCCCGTTGGATCGGTCTTTCTCTTACGCAACAGATCATTCAAGAGATCCACCACGTTACTTCCGACAACCGGCACACCCTCGTGGATCAGTTCGCCGCGAGCGGCCCATGACATGTTTCTTTTCAAACGCTCCATCAAACGTCTGGCTTTGCCTTGCATGGTCTTGGGAACGGTGTCCTCGACGTCGGCCTCTATCCCGCTAGTATTAGTAGCAGGAGCTCCTGCTGCTCCCTCCGCCCCCACCCCAGTCCCAGACTCTTTCACCATGATCACGCGTGTCGGTTCCTTGGCGTGTTTATCGGACAAGACGTTATACCGTTGCAATACCTGATTATACAATGTTACCTTGGTCCTGTCGTCGAGGTCCTTTCTGTCGAGGATGGTCATCATCTCGTCACCGAGAGCTTGCACCTTCTTACCTAAGGTGTCCGTCGGGGGTGGGGGCTCTCTACCTCTTGAGCAGCACCTCCCGAAGCAAGGGTAGAAAGACCGAACTTGCCAACGGTGCTAGGAAGGCCGATAGGAAACCTCCGCTGTGTCCCTCGCCGACTTGCTGTTGCAGCAAGATGCGTCATCTCCTGGCAGCTGGCGTTCGTCTCTGAGCCAACTCGCGTAACTTCGTCCTGTATTTACTCAATCGACGCCTCTGTAATTAGCTCAATGGAATGTTCTTTTCTAATATGTTGTATTCACACTCGGCTTGTGCACACAGCAGATCGGCGTCGGCGTTGGCGATGATGGCCCTTTTTAATTTGTTGCTCTTGATTCTGTTCAGTGCCTGTATGCACACAATGTGTCTCTTCACCAGCTCAGACATGGTGGGAATGAAGAGACTATCCACGCGCGCGGTGTTTTTATACCTTCGGCAAGTACACGTACTGAACACCGTCGTCTGGAAAGATGGCCGTGCGCAGACGCATGTCCTCGGGCGTGTCCTGTTTGAGATCGACCAATAGATAGCCGTAAAGTACCGACGTGGCGTCTTTAAAAGCTTCTTGAACGAACTTGACGCGTCCCGGATACATCTGTCGAGCCAAGTGCGACATCTGCGATGCGTCACGAGGATTCTTGAACACCACCATGTACTTAGAATTCAGACTGATGGTACGACTCTCTTTGTTTTTGGGGAACAGGTTCTGTACGAGATACAGCACGGACGTGTTCCTGTAATGACTTTTTTAGTGAACAAGGTCGTGACCCGTTCGTCTGTTTCTGCCATGAGATCGTCTATGACGATGAGATTCCTCGTCGACGAATCGAACATGCTCGCACTCGGCAACCCTTCCTCGAACCACACGTCGACCAAGTCCATCGTTGCGTAAGCCTCTTGCCATTCTCCGTAACACCACGTGATCCGTTCGGGAGGGTGGATCGATCATCGCAGCAGCGTGACGCAGCATACGCGTCACAAAAGTACTTTTACCGCATCCCGTCGGTCCGGCGACGATGCACGTGAAAGGATGTTTCCACCGTGCGTCCATGGTCGCTTATGAAAGACGACCACTGTGCATCGCCTTTTTCTACACGTCCACCGGACCCGTGCTCACCCCGTCCTCGTGCAAAACGCGTTTGGCCTAGAAGTAGGTGAGAGCCGCTCATTCCTGCACGTACGTCTACACGGTCGAGTGACGCACCCGGAACCCGCGGTTCTTTCCACTTCCGCTCCGACGGTTCGAGAGCACCTCCAGGAAAGCGTTCTTGTCGATGTCGTTGTGACGTTTGCTCAGTCCTTTGGTGCTGTATTTGTCGGTGGGTCCGAAACAATAGTACGTCTTGCTACATAACCCCACGAACCGGTCGCCGGACCACTCTACCTTGAACAGACCAGGTGTCCTCTTGTCGTACGCCCTGCGCGCCTTACAGCAGGCCTCGTCGCCGACCCACGGTCTATTGGCGAGTCGACAGCGCACGTACTCGTTCCGATGGTCGTCGCAACATTCGGACGGCAACCATTCGGAGCGGTGCCAGAAGTAATGTTCTCGTAGTTCCGGGGTCACGAGGGCATCGACGGACTCGGCGGCCAAGGCCAAATAGGCAGAGTCTGTATCCGTCTCGCAGTACTGAAAAAGAGGGCGCTCCAGGTCGATGAAGTCGTAATAGAACTGCAACATGCACATCTTCGCGTACTGTAGAACGAAGAATCCCACGTGTACGGGAAGGGTGTACGTGACGGTTTTCTTGTTCGTCTCTATCTCGTACGCATCGTCGACGACGACGTTGAGTTGTCGGAATCTTTGACCATGAGCGACGCCGCCTTCTCCGTGCAGTAGTTGACGTCACGATGTCAGTCCACGTTGGTGATGGTCTTTCCGTAACCCGAGTTCCCCAGCAACTTCATGGTGTCTGCGATGATGGCCTTGTGCGAGTGGACGTCTCCCTCGCGTCGCGCCGTGAACACTGCATCGCCGAACCGCCTGAAGCACGGGACGGGATCGTACTCAACGACCTGATACACGTGCGTGACTTCGAGACCGTGGTCTATATACCATCGCAGCAGAGGCGTGGCGAGCAAGATCTTATCGCCTCGATAATTACCCACGAGCATGCGTCTCGGAGTCGCCATGATGTTGTGCTCCTCGGCGTATCGGCGCATGAACTTTCCGAGATCGTCGCGTGTCAGATGGATATTCTTGATCACGGGCTGCATCTCGGCAAAGTGTTCGCGCAATGCTTCCGGTGCGCAAAGGTCACATTCGATCAGACCGAACACGGTTCCGGCACGTGCGCTGTTCAGGATATGTTGCGACATCATCGTCCATCGTGCGTGACGTCGTCGCGGAAATGCAGCATCCAGACACTTTTTCACGACAGGATCTCGTCTCGTCTCTTTCCACTCGCATTCCCACAACTCGACGACCTTGACAAAGTGACGGAGGTAGGCGGTGTTCTTTCGGGTCTCGGCGAGCAGTTCAGCCATGGGTTTCCCGTTGACCTTGTTGACCTCTTTACCAGTGCACGAGTGACCATGGAGAAAATATCCGTGGAACTGATAAGCCGTTTTCGTCTCGCTACACCACCCATCCACCAACAGTTTGCCTATTCTCATCTCTCTACCGTTGATCTGGTGTCGTATGACGCGTCACGTGCGTTCGGATTCCCAAGTCAACCATTCCGCACCCATCTGACCGTACAGCTGCGCCGATTCGGGTCGGAAGTCGTTCTCTTCCCGTCGTCGCGTGTACCATCCCATAGGCATGTATTGCATGATCGACCACAAGTACTGGGCGCTGCCATCGTATCCGTCGATGGACCGACACGGACGAGCGGCCTCTCCGTACTCGTTCTGACGTAGCGTGGTGACCCCTTTCTCGTGATAGCGATGAAAAATGAGCGAAGCTCCGCCAACCACGTGATCTTTGACGAGATGATGAAGATCTTTATTCTTCTCGTTGAAGATGGTAAAGTAGGTCTTCTCTGGAAGGTCGACTGAAGAAGGCTTGTTTCGATGGAAGTGCGGTGTCGATGAGTCTCTCCAGACGGTCCATGTACTCGTACGGGAAATGACCTATCGTCACCTCGCATCCGTACGCCTTCAGATACTTGTCGTAACTGAACCCGGTGGCTATGTAATTGATTATGTCTAAGAATTTCAGCTGATCCGTCGAAAGACACATGAACGTGTTGTTGCGTTTGATGACGAAAAAAGACTCGATACCCTCGTTCTCTTCTTCTTCTCTGTCGTCTTGTTCTTGTTCTTGTTCTTGTTCCCCTGTCTTTGACGTGGTGGATAGGAATTAGGGTATGAGGAACTGTTTGATGGCATTGAGATCGTCCCAGTTCGTCAGTTCCTATGCGAGCTGTTCCAAAACATCTTCATACGAGTGTTTGATCTTGTCGTATGCGGCGTAACTCATCGCTTGTAAGATATCCATCATTCTACTCACCAACTTGTTGGTGTCTCCATCCGTGACGAGACATTGCACTCGTTCGTGTCCGGGCACGTTTGATGCCACGCTCACGCTCAATGGAACGTGACGCGCCACCCAGTGGACCCTGTCACTATCTGACGGAAGTTGTTCCGTGTCGAACCAACACTCGAAGTCAAAGGTGGTTCGATACAGATAGTAGCGCAACGATTCAGCCACGCAAATGTTCTCGTCGTCCAGACGTTCGAACACCGATGGAGTCGAATGGTACACGCCACCAGGATAGACTCGATGCACATCCCACGTGCACGTGCGCTCATGTCTGCGCAGCTTAGACGCTTCTTTCAATAACGAGTCATCGCACTTCCGACATCGATACGAGTGACAGTACATGCGGACATCTTGGATGATTGAAAAATCTGTCTCGTGAAGGTTGAGTTACATTGTTTCGGGGTACTTGCATAACGATCGACGGACCAGTTCGGCAGTCGACTTACCATCCTCCGCATCCTCCGCATCCGGTTTGACGAGCTTGTATGCGCACACGTTCGTTTCGAACGTGGTCTCTACGCGATAGAGGTCATCCAGCGTGACCCCTGCAAATTCTTCCATGGGTACGTGGTCTCGATCTTATGTCTCGTACAGCGTCTTCACCGCCGGTTCCAATCGATATTGATCGTATCCTCGATGCAGGGCCAGACATCGGAAGAGACACAGTTTATCATTGTACCTCTTGTGATGGTTGGGTTCCGTTTCCAGACCGCTTTTCTTCTTCTTGATGTAGACCGTAAGAGGAGTCGCCTGTACACGGTTAACGAAGAAAGTGACATTCGTCACGAGTTCGCACACCCACGCAGAATCCGGTCTTTGATTGATGGCCCATTGCAAGACGTCGGTTTCTCAGATGCGTTTGAGAAAGTCATCAAAGTCCTTGCTGTTGGTGATGAGACTGGGTTCGTCCAGGTAGCGTCCACAGCAATAAAACGAGGAATGATAGTAATTGTATTGACCCGTGTTCTTGTTTCTCAGAACGAACCCGTAACTGAGGTTAATCTTGAATGCATTGGTCTGTTCCTGGAACATGATCTTCAAAGAAGGTTCTAGAACGGTCCTGTCTAGCGTTGTTAATATGTAATCGTACCTGCGTTGGAGGGGACCTCTCGACACGTGGGTCCTTATAGTAGACCAGTGCGCACGAACGACATCTAGCAACTCCGTCGACAGAGTGTCGGAGAAGGAAAGTCGATCGGGTTGTTCTATGGGATCTTCCTCGGTAACGAGTGGGTGCTGGGGTGGGGGTATTTCTATATTTATTAATAAGACGTCAATGTATGATAAGACGCGTTCCTATAAAAATGGCTACTATTGTCCACTATGTCCACTATAATCGACTACGGGTTCCCTTTCGACTATGGCAGAGGGGTTTCAATCGTAGGAATAATAATATAACAATGACAGCACAACACGTTCCATTCAATTTTGACACTTTTATTCAATAAAATACATATGTTGTGTATGAAATATATATATATATATATATATATATATATATATATATATATATATATATATATATATATATATATATATATATATATATATATATATATATATATATATATACTGTAGTGATACGAAAGGATAGACTTCTCTATATATAAGATGATGACATATGACGGTGGTTTATGGGTTTGTTAATACCGCGACAGTGACCAATAGCTTGTGAATGTTTACCGTCGCGCCAGAGGCTAGTATGATGGAACTGACTTATGGGTTTTTACACCACGACAGAGGTCACGTGCATGAATAATTAATTATTTATATATAGAAGTCGGTCTCTTCATACATAAAGAATACTATATTCATATTTCATAGACAAAATACAAGAGGATAAAGAAAAAATAAATGTATTTATACAAAATACATCACAACAAGACAATAATGATATATAGGATTAAAGACAATATATACGATTAAAGACACCAACAACAATTACTACTTACCTTGTCTAAAGCTAATGATATATAATATTAAAAAATATGATTAAAGACAATAATAATATATAGGATTAAAGAAAATAATGATATATAAAAGACACTAATAACAATTACTAACTAAAGAATAAGATTAAAGACAATGTGTGTGTGTGTGTGTGTGTGTGTGTGTGTGTGTGTGTGTGTGTGTGTGTGTGTGTGTGTGTGTGTGTGTGTGTGTGTGTGTGTGTGTGTGTGTGTGTGTGTGTGTGTGTGTGTGTGTGTGTGGCATGTTCACAGCAACCAAGGGTTGAAACACGCCACTTCTTGAATTAAGAATGTCTGCGTGTCCTCTGACAGCAGCCTCGCTGCTGCCAGCCTTTTGTTCATGGTTATTTCATCGGGGTATGTGCTGTTGCCAGCGCTGGCGTCGACGACAGCATTCTCTTTGTCTTCCTCCTACAAAGAGAATGCTCCGTCTAGTACTTGTAGTTCTGACGCATTGTAGTTGACGTAGTTGTTGTTTATGCGTTTTTAATGGTCGCCATGACACGGGCCCCCCTCAGCACCGACAGCGCAGCCGACCGGTCTTCGTCTGACGTCATAGCGACGTAGCCTTTAGCGGCGAAACCCAGTAATTTTGCTGCCACTTCGTTAAACAAACTGACCCAGATTTCTGTGCCGATCCAATCCTGCAGGAGGACACGCAGGTTGTAACTGTACACAGGAGCTCTCTGCCATTTGTGAACTGGACAATAGTAGCCTTTGTTATGCCGCTGGACACCTTTGGGACACTGCGAGCATGACATATAAACAACGTATTTCTCTTGCGTGGCACAAGCGACTATAGTTAACGGTCTTGCAAATTTGTAAGTTCCAGCACTTACCTCTGACTGTAATCGTGTCAGATTCATCATCATCTGTTGTTCTTCTGCGAACTGCTGTGCGGCCATGGCGTCGAAGACGTGAGCGAGACAGGAGGCAGTCGATCGATCGAGAGTGCGAGTTGGTTATGACAGTTAGAGCTGCGAGTCTCTTATATAGCGGGGGCGCTTGCATGGCGCGCCTTTCTTATCTGACCAGCTGTGGGGCGTCGGTGGGCGTTGCGCTATCGCCGCGCATTCCTATCGTCTGGGCGTTGTTGACGAGCACGCATTCCCATCGTGTGGTTTTTTCGAACGAACTCGCGACAATTCACTAGTATCTGACCCAACACGTTCTGTCCAGGCTGTCCAGTGTAGGTGAACATGCTCCAGAATCCTTCCCTGCTTCTCACGCATTCCATTAATGCGATGAATGTGTGTTTTACAATCGTTTGCGTAGTGTCGTGTCACGAAATTTAATCGCAACTAACGCGGTCATTACAGATCGTCTCTGTTTGTTCGATTGTGCACGTAAATGCTCCTTCTCTCGAATGGTCTTGCTAAGGTATTTCGCCTGTAGTCCGGTTCGTGTGGCTAGCATCTTTTCCGCCGTCTCGGCATCGCCATAAAATATGCATTTCCTGTACATGTACGCAGCTTCAACATTGATAAAAACATGACCCCATGCATGTATCCTACACGCGTAGAAGTTAGATAGGAAGCTGTTTCCTCCTCTGAAGTATATAGGACGATTCATTCTGATTTTATGTTGTTCCAAATTACATGCACTGTATTTAATGCCGGTGATATTATGCAACGCTTGTCTAGGACTCGCTGACTTGGTTTTTTACGCGTGATAAATGGGATTTCGGTTTCAGCGTCGGTTAGTTGACATTTCTGCGGCAGCCTTATCGCTGTGAGGGATTGCTTATTATTATATGTCGAATGTCTGGAATTCGATGCAACGATCGTCTAGGACGCGGTGACTTGGTTTTTTACGCGTGATAAATGGGATTTTGGTTGAAGCGTCGATTCTCTGACACTTCTGTGACATACTTAAAGAACATGTTTTTCGTTGTGAGGGATTGCTTATTGTTCTAGCGGGTTTGGGAGTTGTTTTTCGCATTCCACTTCGATACATTTTATTATTATTGTTTCCTAGCGGCTGTCTGCCGTTTCTTTTTCGCATAACTTTCTGACTTTGACATATTTGTTATTGTGTTATAGTGGCTTATGTCAGCTGTCTGCATTGTTTAACGTTTGGTATATAAGGCCTTTCTTAGACGAGGTATTTCTTTATACACTTACCGTCGTTATGTTGCTGTCGTCGCTGTTGTTGCTTCTGACGTCACGATGCTGCCTGACATTGCGCTACGTCCGATATGCTGGTCGTCTTCGTCGAAATCGGGGACTCGTTGACCCTGCTACTGCATCGCTCGTAAGTACATAATGTATGTCGTTGTTTGCACGATTGGTAACTAATACATACTCCTATGCTTTTAAAAGCTTTTTAAAAAACATTTATATAACACATAGTTTAACTTTAAGAGACATATTTTATGCGAATGTGGCCTATTTCACAACGCTCGCTATTCGGTTGCTAGAAGTCTACTAATAAAAAACACACGAATCGAGCTGGGTCGTCAGGTCACTGATATCGTCTGGTCGTGGCCTACTTTCTACACGCTTGCTAGTCGGTTGCCACCGGCCTAGCGATAAAAAACATCAAGCCGACTTCGCTAGCGGGCCAGGTCTAAAGTACGCCTTTCGTCGCTGTCGGGTTTCCCATAGCTTATCAACACACGCATGTGTTATTTAAGAAATGTATATAGCATATTTTTAACAAAGTCTCGACTGTATCTTTAACAAAGGCTCAATTTTCATGTGTCTTTCACTCTGGTTTTCAGCTTCCATCGACGACAGTGGGCAGTAGTGATGGAGGAACTGTGTCGGTATATACCACGCATAGATGACGACAATGACGATGGCTATGACAGTCCTCCAGAAAATTGGGACGATGAATACAACAAATATGCAGACTTCTTGGATCATAGACGAATGTGGGCTACCGTTATGACGGAATTCGGTATGATTTGTCCACTCGAGCGAGTTGAGAAAGAGATGTTGCATGCATGCAACGCCCGAGTCGAGCAACGACAACGGCCTACCAAGCTGATAGACAGACGCGGGAGGTCACTGCCACGCCTGAACTTCGATTGAGATCGAAGAACGATGAACACTATGTTTTAATATAATATGATATATCGATATTTTTAAATAAAGCGAAGAACGATGAACAATATGTATATGACTACGCTTTAATATGATTTGATATATGGCTATTTTTAAATAAAGTGAAGAACAATGAACAATATTTATATGACTATGCTTTAATATGATTTGATATATGGCTATTTTTAAATAATTATATTACTACGATCTGATGTGTCGTTATTTTTAAATAATACATTTTCTTTGTGACTTCATTCAATGAGGTGTTGTGTCGATTTTGCCGGTTAACGACGCTAGTAAAAGAAATATGACCACGTTTCACCCTAAAATCACATACAATAACGAACGGATGAATAGTTATACACACATCCATGTAGACTACAGATTGCAGATAGGGTAACGCTTATTACAACGAACTGGGTTGTTGTAGGCTATAGAATGCGGATAGGGTACCGCGGACGACAATGAACCAGGGGTTAAATGCGTTGGGGTACAATTAAAATTATCTCGCTCCTTGAGGGTCTGGGGTAGCGGTCTCGTTAGGGTAGTGGTCACTCCGTTAGGGTCAGGGTTCACCACTGATGAGATCAGGTTGGGGTCATGTTACAATCGTCAAAAAGTTGGGGTTACGGCTGTTAGGGTTAGCTCCAGTCGCCAGGGGGCGCTCTAGGGGTATGCATAGGGATATAGGTCGCTGCCAGGGGGCGCTCACGGTACCTAGAAGGATATGCGACCGGAAGTCGCAGTGACCCTCCCTACTGGTCCCCTCTTTGGCTCGGTCATTCCGATACTATAACTACTATGGTGTTTGCAATCGATGACAAAGCACAGCACAATTGAAACAAGACCAGCGAGCATGTTGTCATGGCAACATGACGTCACGATTCGGTGCTCTATAGTATTGATTTCAACATATGCTGTTCGAAATGCCAGAATGTTCTGAAGAAAAAGTGGAAAGTGCAAATGAAAGTCGGGAAACATCCTCCTCCACTCAACTTTCAGCTTTATTTCGTTGTTTTTGTCGTCTTATTTTTAAAGGTCGCCATTTTCCTGAGAAGTCTCGTTAGCCGTAAAATGTGAAATTATTTGATACCAAAGAAATACAATATGCCAAGAAAGGCATCCAGTGCAACAAATAGGTCGATTTTAAAGTGAAAGTTTTTTTATGAAAATCGGGACATTTCGTAAAAAAAGCGGGTAAGGGGGACAAGGGGGAAAGTGGTATTTTCCGCATGACAACGGTAATGTTGACATCTATACAATACGTTGGGGAAAGTCGCCACCTTTTTGGACTTTTCGAACTCATGCGACCACCTCCTATTGCCCTGACTCGAATGCGAGTAACGCTATCGGAGCGACGGTTCTGTGTTGTGGAAACCCCATCCGGCACGTTTGTCTGTTGTAGGATTCTCTGGTTCGCAATCGTAGTGATCAGCACCTCGATATACATCGTCCAGTGTTCATATTTCGTGAGACATTACTTAAGCTGGCCTGTCAGAATGAAGACATCGATATCACGACAAGGACCTGTCGTCTTTCCAGCCGTCACCATTTGCAACCAAAACGCCTTCAGGTATCGCGCATCGCTGTTGACACGTTGTCACTCTCTTACAACATATATAGACGTTTTTATTGTAATTATTATTAAATAATTTTTTATTAATAAAACACATAGGCTAACTATATGTATTTATTAGTCCAATATTGATTGTAATAACTAACACAAATCATCTTTTCAACGAAGTCGAACACATCTGCTTCGTCACGTAATGAGTTTAGGACAAAACAACCATACGATAACTGAATTGGATTCTGCGAGAATGAAGGATAAATTTTACTTCTAACGTAGGTTCACCAAACTCCTTGGCGTCGGCAGTCCGACTGAAGGGAGAGAAGTGGGGAGGGGAAGGGACATACAGAGAAGTTTGGCATAGAAGATTACAAATGGGTCCGGAGAGAAGAAGGACAGAAGAAGCAAATATTGGAATAAAGATACATGGATATGAAAGTAACACTCCTTGGAAAGGACGGAGAGGACACGTTCTGAACAAATGTGTTGGTGTTGTGAGATTACCAAAGAGAGCATCTAAATCATAAGATTATGGAAGAGAAAAGTGGAAAGACTAAATGGTCAGACATGAATAAAACAATTGTTGAGAGCAAAGCATGTGATATAATGGCAGAAAAACGAATTATAGTAGAACCCCACTATTAAGGTCACCCACAGGACTGGGCAAAAGTGACCTTAATAGGGAAGTAACTTTAATAGTGAATATGGCACTGAAGCATCGTGGGAATTGAAAAAATTAATACCAATGCATATTTTTCAAACACACTGTATATAATGTGTAATGTTGTGTATGTATTACTAGTACTAGTACTAATGTTGTGTATGTATTACTAGTACTAGAGTAGAGTTATGTACTTGGGTTCCTAAGGTATGCTAAGTAAACGAAGGGATACAGAATGCACAAGATCATCTACCAATTAAAAGGCTTTAGACTGCCCCGTCTTACAGCGCGGCTGCCTTTTCCCACGCCTAGGTCTGCTACTCCAGCCGAGCTCCTCGAGCGTTAAACAAACAATCAAGCGCCAAGTACGGGGTACCTTATTGTTAGCGTCAAAGACCTTGCCACTGCGTTGTTCTGTAAAATCTACTGATCCACTTCGAAATTAAGTTCAAAGTGTAACCTAAGATGAATGGGGATCTTGCTTTTGTAATGTTTAGCGAAGACACTATGTGAGTCACAAGCATTGTGCCTCTTCGTATTGCCACTTGGATGGACAAAAGTATCCCCAATTTGGATTAACCGATATCGTTCCATTCAACCAATGTAAATGGCATTTGCAATAGGTTAGCCATCTCTGATCAAAACGATTTGTCGCTTTTAAAAAATCTGCTAGTTCCTGACAAGTGTCTTCTCCTTTGCTTCCTTCCGCATACACAGATAATAATAAACAAATTGTAAAGATATATAATTACAGAAATAATATATTGTCGATGACCTATAAATAATAGGAATTTCAACGTGTACAGCGCCCTGCATTGCTCAAATGTAGCTCTTCGGTCATGAAGCAAATGATCGGATGTCGCGATATTGTCAGAGTCGAAGCCACGGTCGTCGTATTTTTTTGTGAAATCTACTCTCACGCTAAGAATTGGAATTCAAAATCTACCCATCCGCTAAGAATTGGAGCTCAAAGTGTTATTTAAGATGTCTGGGATATTGCTTCTTTCATCGCTTCCGAAATTTAGAAGTGCTTGGCTTCGTACTGCTGGCGTTGACGGCCGACCGGCAGCGAAGCCGATCGTGGCCGCTCGGCCGTGACAGTATTCCTGAATATCGAGGTGACATTATTAGCGTCCTATTCTTTTCTATGGGAAATCAGTTGGGGCTGAGCCTATGTGACCGTAATGGCGGAATGACCGTACCACCGAGGTGACCGTAAACCGAGGTCCTCCTGCACATGGATCGTCATTTACATAACACTAAATTAAATATGTGTTATAGCGTTCCTACGCTTCCAATGACATAGAGTATACTAATTAAGAAGAAAGATAACGAAAGCGCTGTATCTACATCGACTAGAGTCACAAAAACAGGAACATTAATGTTTTAGTGAGAACTCATGTATGTATAGCCAAGTCATGTGCCAATATTGGTTGCTTTCTTTGGTACACACACTGAACATTAACAGCGAATGTTGCAGAATATCGGCCGCGGAGAAAAGCGACTCGTTCCATTGGTTGTACGACATGTACACTCGGACAAACATGTCCCCCACGTTCAACTACACGTGGGGCGTCGACAACCAATCGATGCTTCATGTCTACCGACAGCATGCACACCGCAAGGAAGACATGATTGCGTTGTGAGTGTCTTCACTGCCTGGCCACTCATGCAGATAAATATTGGAGCATATTACTTTGACGATATTGATGATAACAGTAATTCCGATGATTGAATGATATTTATACTATTTGGGAATTGTGATCAATATCACCCATCACACATTGTTGAATATTATTACATAACAGTTCGATATATGTTTTTCGTCGATATGTATTCAACTCCACGTATATGTGACTGTCATGTTAGTTGTAGGTGGAAGGGAATGCCATGCAGTCACGAAGATTTCCAAGAGACCGTAACTGATGCTGGAGTGTGTTACACGTTCAACGCCAGGAACAACGCTAACTCCACGATCAATGCAACTGGTAAATAATTATGTCTTATGCAGCAATTACGTATGCACATATTAGCTTGTAAACCACATCATACGATGACTATTAAATGATACATATAAATATATATGGACAAAAACTTACAGCCCCATTTTTCAACAAATTAGTCTGATACTCTGCTGGTTTAAAAATATTACATTAAATATTATTAACAAAACTATAATTGTTGTCTTCTACATCTATTTGTATGATGCCAATAGTTTCACTTCAGAAAGTGTCGATGTTTTGTAGGAGTCAAGAATGGACTGGAACTTGTCGTGAACACCGAACAGTACGAGTACATGAAGGGGCCACACAATGCAGTGGGATTGAAGTTACTTCTGCACCACCAAGATGCCATACCATTGGTGCAGGACTTTGGGGATAACGTCCCCGCAGGAATGCACACTTTTGTTGCAGTGAGCGTATCGAACGTAAGTAACATATTGTTTGTTTTTTTAATGGTGGCGCAGCAACATTACTAGAATCGGCCCAACAAATAGCAAAAATAACCGTACTCGTTGTTCTGTACTTGTGTCAGAATTGCTTAATGCTTCAAGCTTAAATGATGCTGAAATAATTATATATAGAAAAGTGGAAAATGTCACAGACCATCTATCAAACGGCGAGAATCGTTACCAGGTTGAGGTTGTGTTGGTGTTCGTAGACGTCCGTTGAATGTCGATATTGTAGGAGACGAACCTGCCACCACCACACGGTGAATGCGGGAAACACCGGAAGCTGCGCTACTTCGATCAATACTCGCAGGCGGCCTGCTACAGAGAATGCACCACTGACTTTGTTGTCGACACTTGTGGCTGCAGAGATTACTATATGCCACCAGTCCATTCAAGTAAACAAAGTTAATTCCGATACAACGTGTTAAATTACTTTCGTGCCACTCTATGTAAAATGCATGCAAGTTGTTTTTTTATAACGGTAGATATAACAACCGTATGACCAGAGCTTCAACGACATATTATTTTTAACATTAAGATATTTTAGGCTTTCCTTAAAATAGGCCAATAATTTCACGATACTGCATGGTGTAGTCTTTGAGGAAGGATATAGTTGAATACAATGTTTTCCTAGCGTTGGTCATTATTTCTACAAATGTACTTTGCCTTCTTGAGTTTCCACCCAGCGTGAATATTTTCAATATTATCGTGCCAACAATGACAAGGTGAATGACATGAAACACAGCACCGATATTTACACAAATGCAATCTTGTGTCTAAAAACATGTGGTCGAATCTCATGAACCGTTGGAATGTGGTGTTTTTAGATGTGTCAAAACATGTTTGCATACCGTTTTCATGTTTTGCTTGCGCACAGTAGACATGTTGAGGGTCTTGAAACAAATGTGCCGACCACTAAATCCGAATAAATTCCCTGTGATATGTCTTTAACTGTTGAAACGAGTTGTTCTGATCCTCGTTTATTTATTTCTTTATTAATATAATATTCTTTGTACAAGAATAAATTTGTTAAATGTATACAACCACCAAAACACATATAATGAGGCCGAAACGTTGGTTTGCATTTTGCGAGAAACTGTCGAAATCAGTGAGCCCTGGTGTTTACCGGCAACAGAGGAGGCAGGGCTTAATCCTCCAATTACGTTAATGTATGCAAAACCAAATAATGCAAACATCTTCAAAAATAACTATTACGACAGATAGATAAATGTTATGGTATTGCTAATACAGTTTAGCCATGTACACGAAACAGTTTGTTGTAAGATTATTACAGTAGGTGCCTAAACCCAGCACATCGGCCGCTGACCAGAAAATATGGAAATAGTGCAGGATGAATCGCAATATCAAGTGGCACAGTATATGTGCATTCCCATATCAATGCTTTGAGATTGGTAGAAAGATGAAGTGAAACAATTATTGATAGTACCTATTGTCGTTTTTAATTTTTAATCAACTTTCGTGTGTCAAATGATGATATACACTTTCGGGTGTTCATCTCCAGGTTATTATTTTCGATTGTCATTAGTCGACGAAATAACTTACGAATTAGTTCCGACGAAATTTTGCAGAGAACAATCAAAACGTAATTATATAGAGCCCCACTGAAAGTTATTCGCTGTTCCACCCCGTTCCGTGTCGGGTGATATGCTATATCGAAGAATTGTCAGTTGCCACGGAAGTCTTTTATAAGTGACAAGCGCTGACATTTCAAAGCTCCGCCTGTTCCAGCGAAGTCTACTTTTGTAAATATCCTATTGGTTTCACAATTGCTTCTACTTCGTTTAGGTGGTCAGTATTATGTTAGAATATATAATTTATATTACATAACTTGCTTTTACGATAAAAACGAGCACACCATGTTGCTTTAAGATGTTTACTTCTGCCTCCCAAATCCAAACAATAATTTTACTTTCAATGCATGTTTAATGGATGCCGTTGCTATATATTCATGATGTGATGAGTATGACTGGTAGACAACATACTGGTGTTATCGAAACACATAGCAACTATATTTTTACTATTTATCAGGGATCGAGATGGTTATGCTATTGGCTTACCGAATAGATATTTATTAGAGGACATCGTTTTGGAGATTGCCGCACATTTATAAACTATCAACTCCTATGTCCGTTGATATGTAAACAGGAAATACAAAACGAATGAAGACCAAATATATTGCTTACTATATGTTGTCATGTTTTAAGTTCTTAACATGTGTTCGGCAGACAACTTTTGAAAGTTATTGGTCTAGCAGGCGAGCAACTTTTTCATATGATGGTCATACACTCTTCCACGGCATCATTTCTCTGGTCTTTCAAGCTTACCGTCGCCTACTTTCCATGGAGATGAAGAAAACGTTTGATACAAACTCTCTGCTGTGGTTTTATTACGGCAATAGCTGCTGGATGAATCCGATGTGTATTATATCTGGTTTTGTGGTATGACGTTCTTTAGAAACGACTATGTCGTTGGAACGGTGTGAATTTGATCCTACACACGTCCCACAAAGCTCTAGCACTGGATGTTTCATTCGTAGTCCTTACAGTGTACAATAATGGAGTGGATGGACCCTTTTTACCGTGGATTCGTCGTGCACGATGTAAGTTTTTGCTGTTTCGGGTGAGCCAAGGATCTTGACCAACGCCTAGCCGTTACTTGTCCAGGTGCGATTTATTGGTCTTTCTTCAATTTTCTGCCCATCCGAGCGATGTTGCTGTTCTTAGGTGTAAGATGTTCGTTGATATAGACGTTTGTGTGAAGATGGAAATGGCCAAAATAAATAAAATCAGTGAACAATCACATTTGGACTCAGTATCTAAGTTTTTGTACCATATAGATGAACATCGACGGTTTGATTAGAATGACATTCGTATTGGTGTGTGCATGCAGTTCTTAGTGGTAGGTAAGTTTTGGAAAAAAGTTAGAAACATAGCAAAATGGGGCAACGTGGACCCTTTATTAAATCGTACAGTCCACAATGTCTGTCACACCACAGGACACATTTATATAGCATGAACTACCACAGGTATAGCTTGTAAACACATTTTCTCACGGACAATACCCTCGAACACCGTGCGCTAATGGTTCATGAGATTAGACAATATACTCCATATAAACACTATATTGGAATTATCCTAAATAAAAATTGTTCTTGTGTAAATGGCACTACACACCTTCTCTGCTGCGTTCTATTGGACATAGAAACGTACATAATAAACACTTATATGTTGCATTACTGATCATAGACGAACCGCCCGTGTGTAACGTCTCCCGATATACAAACTGCCTGCTGCCAGCAATAGGTATGTCTCTATTGAAATAATTTAGGGTGATATGTCAACGACTGAATGATAATTAAAGGAACAAGGAGTTTATGAAATATAACTATATATATCCAGCTATAATCAAGAATAGCACGCTGGTGGTTTACTACAGGAAAAACTTGTTGAACACAGAGCATCTTAATTTCATGAGCCGAGCCATAACTTAGTCTAGCTATATTCGTTCACGAAATGCAACTTTATTTGTAAACACATTGTTCTATACTTACCAATAAATGCCATGCGGTGTAAACTGAACTGATACAACATATGTTGGCTTTTGTTTATTAAACTTATCTCGTTTTGACTTAGCAGCTCGCTTGATTGAAAACTTGCTTTGCTTCTGTGTATACAAGTCGGACCTTCGATCTCGTGGGAGACGCCTAACACGTCGTAGCGTGTCAACAAGTCTCAGCTGCAACGACTTTCAAGAACTAATTGAGTGTTTGGTCGTGTAGTCATTAAGCGTCAAAATGTCATGTTTATTTTAATTTTGTTTCATATATTACATGTTGTGCATCTACGTGGTAGCGTGGTAAACCAATGGGTGACGCATCTTGCCCTCTTGAGTTCTGGCTTCCTCATTGCAAGATCCTGGATACGTCACTTACCATTTGATGAACTGCATTGATGTCTAAGACGTAGTTTGTTTTTTCAGAATCATTTAACAGAAACCTGCCTGCCACAAGCGTGGCAACTACGAGAGAAACGCTTGCCACTACTACATGCGTGTGCCCGAAAGAGTGCGATATAGTGCATTACAAAGCGTCCAATAGCTACGCGGCCGCCAACGAGAACGGAGAAAACCAATTCGAGTTGTCTGAGAAATACCTCAAGAATGTTGGGGAGCAACTGAAAGAATCTTTCGACCTCCAGGAGCGCCTGTTGCCGGACAAACGGCGAGCTAACATAAAGGAGATTGAACGAATTCGAAGAGGGCTACCAAAATTGGAAAAACTGATACACTTATTAGAATATACACAATATGTACGAAATAATACGACGCGTGACGTATGTTATGATTATTTAAATGAATTAGGATTTCAGAAAATGCATGATATCTTACACAATCGTTTTGTTGTCGGTTGGGATAAAATGAATTTGCATGATTGTACGTCTGACTCGTTCGAGCTCTCCAAAACACTCACAGATTCAGTAGACATGATTGACAACGAATGTTTGCGAACAACCCTTCGCCTGCGTCTGGGAGAAAAAATTACCGCTTCGAAGAGACTGTTGGACAATCTAGACAGAGTGCACGACGCATACTGCAACGCTGTCCCGTTCACGAACTATAAAGTTACGCCGAACGGCAATTACGACTCGTTCTATCTAACCGCAGAATTGTTCAAGCAAAGCAAAGAAATGAATGAGATACACACACGGCTCAGAGGACAAATTAACAAATATATAGAAAACATCTACGGGTTGTTTCATATCTACACAGCCGATGGTCACGAAATAGAAACAAAAAACAAAGTTCTGAATTATACCAATGGATTAAGGCTAGCTTCAGTCGAAATCGACAATGATCTCACAGCATATGAGTCGTTCGTCATACGACAACCGCTCCAGCGTATTATAAAAGCACGGAATAGATTCAAAGACTATAAAGCACGCGATGTTGCAAAAAGATCTTATTTGGAGAGTAAAGATTACTATTTAGACTTTGTCAAAATCTTGCTCAACTGGCGTGGTACTGAGAGTGAACATGCAGACCGTGAAATGATAAAATACAAGAACGGCTTGGAGAACGCAAAAAACGTCAGCAGATTACACTTAGCCGGCGTACTTACGAATGCAAGAATAATGCAGATGGTTAAAGTGTTTCAGACATCAATTTTTAGAATTGTAGACAATAACATTAAATTGTATTCTGCTGCATCAAGCGTTTATCGGATCAACTGCGCCTGCTTTGTCGAAGCGGAAGACGAACCTATTCTCCGGGCAGTCTTTGTTAAACTATACGGCCTCTACAAAATCGCTACCGCTTCCGAGAAAGCTGCTATGCGCGAGTATTTCAAATTTGAGGATGACGATTCATTTCGTGGGAATCTAGTTCGAGGCGAGATGAGTAATAAAAACTGTCTAAAAACAAACATTCGTCCAATGAGGATCATCTTCGATCGCTTTTCATATCAGAACTTTACATCGTTCATCAAAAGGCTGGAATATTTTCTTGAAACGACTCGATTGGACGGAAAGTTTTTTAGGTAATTTACTGTCATATTAACGATTTAGCGTCTGCACCTATGTACGTACAGCTGTAGTATTATATAACTGCACAACCGTCTAATAAGCCACGCGGAATAGGCATGCACTTCACCAGATGTAATGTTCTGTCACCTAATGTTTTGCAAAACACCCTTCCCATTACCACCACGCTACTTGGTGGATCATAATGGAACGTAAAGATTCGGGGAACTCCGACAACTACGCACCCTTCTAATGCTGTACGTCCCGTATTCCAGAGACAGTTATGCAATTTGTAGATGTGCAGCGTGCAGCGATATAAAGACATGTCCCGCTTTTCATAGAATTGATTTAAAGTTTTGCAATAATACCATTGTATTCCAATTGGCATAGTGTAAGGAAAGCATGCTAATTTCAAGAAGATTGGAATATATATGTGTTAAAACAAACTCCCAAAAAGGTAGCCCTTAATAAAAAAAGAATCTATACATTCTACGCAATAGTATATAGGATTTTTTGAGAGACCGTTGTTTCCCATTCACAAAACTATTATATATATTTTGTATACAATATGACACCATTTTCATAGAATATGACATATAATTTTTTTCTTGGAAATGTCTGTAGAATTTGACGAATTATATAGTTTTATATACAGTTTAATGTTATAAGTAACATACTATGTCCTGTAGAATTTTATACAATTCTATACATTTAATCAATAGAAAATTGAAGTAGACGCACCCTTAGTTAGACATACATAAACACAAAATGTAGGTAAAATACATACATTTGTTTTTCGTGATGAATTAGATAATGATACCTTCGTTTGAACGTGTTTCAGTAACAACTTTCTGGAGCTGAATATCTACATGCGGGACCTGCGTGTCCAGGAGTCTGAGCAGATTGAGGCTTACACTCTCATTGACATGCTAAGTAAGGCTTGTTTGTGTTGTTAAATTTGCTAGATACCAAGACTATCTCGGTTATTACATAGCGTAATTGAAATAATAAAAAAATACCTGGATCGGTGTTGCTGTTTCAACACCAGAGGAATCGACAGGTTATACCAAATTTAGACGCCCATAAAACGTGCCGTTCTGCAATTTGAGAGGTCAATATAGGGTAACGAATGCCATATAGTCATACCCGTGTCCTCGTTTAAGTTTTCCAAGAGCAAGAACACGATACTCTAAATAACATGCGGGGAGTCATTCCAGACTATTTCGTTGTTGTTGCTGCTGATATGGATAACGTTGGAACTAATCTCAATAATCCTCTTTTATGGGCTCCATTTTACTGCAACCAAAAGTGTCAATTTCAAGCGACACAGCTTAAGTGTTCATAGACTGTTTCGGTACAGTGAGAGTCACTTGCTATAGTTTGATTTGTCTCAAGTGAGAGCATTAACAAGTAACAAGAAGGAAGGGCATGTTTGGGGCGTTGTAATAATAGGTGACCTACATGTCTTATTGTTACCACCTGTAAGATCATCAACTTGCTCGCAGTGGCTGACGTTATCTAAGATAATTGGTTGGTTCTGAATGACAGGCTTTGTACGGTATCTTTCCGTGTTGCGCACGGCTCTGTCGGCTTCTTTGACTTGGGAGTCGCCACTTTTAACAATAGCAGGTGCAATGACCAGTACAATCTACATTCTACGCAGAGTGACTTCGTTTCCACGGCCGACAATACGTTATTGGCGGGATTTCTGCTCAGTCGTTTCGCTCAGGTCTAGTTGGAAAAAAAAAACAATTTCTATAATCCAACGCTCACGAAAGGTGGTTGCTCAAATGAACAATAAAACAAAGACAAGTTAAAGAAAAAATATAAACATTTAATACACAAAATTTACTAAGTAATTTACATGGAAACAAGTAGACCCTTGGTTCTATATAATTATCGTAAGGACGTAACTCCGATTCTGCAGTAATCTGCCAGGGAAATATTCACCCGGCGAAATAAATATTACTAGCCTGTAACGTGACCCATCGCTATCTATACATTAACCCAAAGTTAACTATATTGTTATAATCATCATGACTAAAGATAAAACACAGCTGTGTTTGCTTACGTACTTCGACATGTCTTTCTATCACACAACCCTGTTCTAAGAACAACAAAGTCAGTTCCGATGCATCTAGGCCTGCATAACAGTTCTCCACGTTGTCACGAACAATTCATTCCGCCCCAGGCGCAAGACGTCGGGTCACGGAGCACTCGCGTTTCTCCATCAGAGGCGGCTGTCTACGGTCGTCGCGCAGCGAACGTAGTGCAGAGACGACTCTGTTGTCTGCCGTCGTTCTGGCGTACTGCTCCTGCCGTCTTGCAGCGATTTGTGTGTAGAGACGATTCTGCCCTCTGCCATCGTTCAGACGTACTGCTATGGTTGTCGCGACCGCCTCTCTTCACATCAGGGATGTCGTCTCGCTAGTGACGTTTTGTCATCGCCTCGCTGCGTCGACACTAACTGGGCATCTCGACTATGTTTTCAGTCACCTCGTTTCTCACGTTTCACGCGCAACTTCTTCGCTCAAAGTCATACCTTACACGTTGTTGACTCAAACGTGTCCTTCGTCTGATATCCGGGCGCTCAAGCTGGGGCTATACGACCCTTCCGTGTCCACTCTACTTCACCGTGATCTGCTCGGTGAGATGTCCCATACGTGTATCCAGTCTCTTTTTATACTTCTTGTTTCTGAGACAACACTAATTCACCAATCACTGTCTCCTGGTGTAGTCCACTAGGAAACCACCCGTAAAATCGTGTAATACTCTGGTCCTTGCGTACTTAATATGTATCATTCAGTACCATAAACATGTCTCGAAGATACGGACACTGACATGTTTGTGCAAATAATTAAAATAATATTGGTCGGCTCCAGGAAAGGCTGATCCATTCATTCATCCTTAAAAGGTTTAAATAATAAATAAAGAAACAGGAAATAGTATTCTGATACAAAAAATAGCAGAAATGCTACAATATCCGCACACTACATTGCGGCATTACCCCATTATGCCAATAACCGCTAATAACCGCACATGTTATATTTTGTATTGTTTTTCCTAATGGCTTTGAAGTCTGGTACTCAACGGAAGCAGCAGAAGCCGTTGGCGATTATTTACGTACAATGTATTTTATAGCAACTGTTATGGATGCATCAATATGAAACTTTTACGTAATAAGACATGGTGGGAATTTAGGTCCCCATACATGCATATATAGGTGTCCATCCGACAAATCGTTGACAATTGGTGTAGTTATACATTTTAAATGTCCATTAATTATGTGACCCGCGTGATTGCTCGTATCAATGATGCGGAATCTTGTATCGTAATTTACTTGTTTCTAGCCAGATGTTCATTTTATTTTACGGAGTGGCAGGTTTTACACCACACGGGGCAGAAATTAGTACAGTTGCTCATGCGTGTTACAGGTGACATCGGAGGTTCGATGGGGTTACTCATTGGCGCGAGCGTCATAACCCTTATGGAAGCAGTAGACGCCTTCGCGAACACATTGGCAAGCCGGCGGTGTAAGGGAAAAGGCGATCACGGCGATCATCGAAAACAGAGTCGGAGAATGAACACAAATATATGTGTCCTGGAATCTACACACATGTAATGACGAACTTCATGTTTTCTGCGAGGATAAACATGAATGATATAGTAGCTGATCGATGCTATCCCGCGCATGCCCGGTTGCCTCGTACGTACCCGGCCAATAGTTTCACTCATTCTCGTGCATGGACAAATGAATCATTACACTAAATGACTATGCACACCGTTGTAGTCAATGGTGACATTTCACTTTTACCGAGAAACAATAAGCAGTGGTCTCCGTGCGACACTCGGTGCTCAGTGTCATTCTTCAGAGAAGACAATGCCGAGAGACAGTTTTGTTAATTGTGATAACGTGGTGAACAGGTGATGCATGCAGGCGAAGTAGGCCATTGCAGTCCAGAAAGCATCGAGGCCTTGGCCCATTGCCGACAGGAGAGGGAAACTCTGTGTATTCTCCCTTACTGCGTCGCAGGAGTCCCCGTGCATATGAGGCCATTTGACATGCGTATATAAAGGAATGAATTTCCTTCATATATTTCACTTGCAGTACATTTGTAAAATGTTATGTGGTGACTTTACGTGTGTTATTGCATTTCCCGAGTAAAATAGGTTACATAGTGCATTAATTATAGCCTAGTTTACATGTATATGCGTGCGTTAAATGGTAGATATGCCTGGAATTGTTTAGACACACGTCTGCTTCCAGGTATTAATACATCAAAACAGTTGATTAATTTCAAAAGGAACCAACTGTGAATTTTGCCGCTTGTATTTTGTGTAAAAATGCAAATGTCACTGTGTTGCTTCATGTGAATGTAGAAATTACAATTAAAATGATTGTATAAAATATAAATTTGACTGACTAATAAATCACTCAGCGTAAAACTTTACAGTTCACCTTTGGCAACTTATTAATGTGTCTTTTATTTTATTTATTAATTAATATTAAATATACTGAATATGTTATTTAAACTATCAACGCACCGGGTTGGCGATTGGCTAAATCAGTTGAGTATGAATTTTTAAAGGTGACCAGCTGAACCAGATACAACGAGCAGTCGTCGGACAACACGGCCATTATAACGAGTCAACAACTGTCGTTCGAGCGAAGAGAGACCAATGCCATTAAAAAGCATTGAATAATTAATGTGTCATTATCGCCTTAGCTATAGTCACGGGATCTTGCGTGGCCTGTCGTCAAAAGCGCAAACAATGATATGCCCTTTTTGGTGACGATGCTAATCAACATTAGGCCGCTGCTGGAAATGTCAAGTCTTTGAAAGACTACACCAACAAGCAGAAGATGTAGTGATCCATGTAATGCCAAATTAATCGTGTGTGAAGCACACGTTATAAACGAGGATCTTGCGTGGCCTGTCGTCAAAAAGGCAAACAATGACATGCCCTGTTTGGTGACGATGCTAATCAACATTAGGCCGCTGCTGGAAATGTCAAGTCGTTGAAAGACTACACCAAAAAGCAGAAGATGTAGTGATCCATGTAATGCCAAATTAATCGTGTGTGAAGCACACGTTATAAACGAGGATTCTGTGTACCACATTGCCATGATGGCTTACAGTGAAAATATCACGCTACAAAAGGTTACATCGACATATTCACTAAACAGAGTAATGAAATATAATAGTACAACTATTACTTCACAGAGGATGACTCACTACGGACTGCGCCTTTAAAGGTTCCTCTTCCACTCGATTTTTGCTCATCTCATTTCAAATTAATTTTGCGAAAATTCAAACTTACCTAACATCTACTACGACATGCTAGCTCGTTTTTGCAACTTTTGTATATAGTTTATATTAACTCGTGAGACTGACTATTACAATATTTAATGCTTGATACAGAAATTATTGAAGTGAAAATGAAAATGTCCTTGGTGAATGTTGATAACTTTGCAATGTGATCGGCGAGAGGATGGAAATCATCTAGATCTACGTACCTGAATTCAGAATGGATGTCGTTGGAATTCTGATCGAGTATTGTTTTTGTATAAGTCTGACACTCAATAGATTTACGGGATGTCATCGTATTCGTGCTTTGTTATGTGACTCACTGAAGAATGAACTATGAAACGCTTTAATTACACACCGGGAGATACAATTCTCGAAGCAATTTACAATCATCTTTATCTTGGAGTTTGTATCTCCAAATACCTCAGCTGGAATAAACACATCCATCAGATCACGGCCTCGTCAAACAGTACTCTGGCGTTTGTTAGACGCAGCCTGCACTCATGCTCGAAAAACATCAAAACAACTGCCTACACATCTACAATCCACACCTGAAAGAATTGTTACAAGTATTTCTCATATGTTATACGAGAGTAAAATATTGGAACTCAATACCAGACACTGTAACCTGCATTACTCCAACAATTAAGCAATCTCTATCCCACTCAGTTCCAACCAAACACGAATAAGCCGCAATTTCGCCATGCATATACAAACCTGAGAGTTTGACTCCGTATGAGTGTTGGACAGTATCAAGAGTATTTAAAAAAAATGTTCGACTGTCATTCGACTTTGTTAGCCGTAGACAGTTATTAAATAGAGTTTAATAACTATTCAACAATGAACTACAAATGTATAATACCACAATTTATATTACATAATGATGTTAATATATAACATATCTCACGGTCACGATTAGTTTTCTACACCACTTCCACGTTGCTTTTTATTTATTAATAATATGTTATACATCGATTGTTCCATTATGTTATTAGATACGATTTCGCTCTTCTTTGCTTTGTAGATGCACTTATTGTAAACAGTTACATTACATTGGAATGATATTGATAGAGGCGTGTGTGGATTGATGAGACCCTCGGACATGACCATGCTGTTTGCAACTTAAATCGATATAATATACAGTACCCTTACCTATTTCAGAGAGCATGGTTATTATGACTTTTGACATTTATTTCCAAACAGCCATGCCTGGGGCTAACGTACGAGTGATATTATTGTCTCGCCTTGTACGTTGTGTGGTAGAAATGAGATTGGGGATGAAAGTCATTTATTGTTTTAATGTGACACTTTAAGAGACTAAATAAATAAATTTCTGACTAGACATTGTATTAATCCCCTTAATTCTTTCAAGTTCTCTCCGTGCAAGAATTTGCAAATTGGTCAATATCATAATAGGAAAGTTTAACTTACACTGACTGTTTTTATTACTTTAAAATGTTATGAGTACTTGTAAGTATTTTAGGTGTTGTATATTTATCTCATACACCATTGTATGATAATAGAGAATAAAACTTGACACAAAAGGAAATCGTATGAATTTCGTTTCATCTAGTTTCGTCTTACCTTTACCAAGCGCTGTCAACTACTCGACCTTCCCTGAACCCATTAATCGTGCTGTGGTGCCAGAAGTTGCCGAGGTTTAGTTCAGTGTTTTTCTTGTTGTTTTTATCAACTTTGTCCTAAAATAATTCGCACTAGTTATTAAATTTATGTTTATTATATTGTAACTATTAGACTGTTAAGTTTACAAGCATTATTATCACACTTCAGTAGCAAAGTCCACTTGTGTTACAAACGTACCCGATGTTACCGTGTTTGGAAACAAACCACTTCAGTAGCAACGTCCACTTGTGTTACACACGTATCCGATGTTACCGTGTTTGGAAACAAACCACTTCAGTAGCAACGTCCACTTGTGTTACACACGTATCCGATGTTACCGTGTTTGGAAACAAACCACTTCAGTAGCAACGTCCACTTGTGTTACAAACGTACCCGATGTTACCGTGTTTGGAAACAAACCACTTCAGTAGCAACGTCCACTTGTGTTACACACGTATCCGATGTTACCGTGTTTGGAAACAAACCACTTCAGTAGCAACGTCCACTTGTGTTACACACGTATCCGATGTTACCGTGTTTGGAAACAAACCACTTCAGTAGCAACGTCCACTTGTGTTACACACGTATCCGATGTTACCGTGTTTGGAAACAAACCACTTCAGTAGCAAAGTCCACTTGTGTTACACACGTATCCGATGTTACCGTGTTTGGAAACAAACCACTTCAGTAGCAACGTCCACTTGTGTTACAAACGTATCCGATGTTACCGTGTTTGGAAACAAACCACTTCAGTAGCAACGTCCACTTGTGTTACACACGTATCCGATGTTACCGTGTTTGGAAACAAACCACTTCAGTAGCAACGTCCACTTGTGTTACACACGTATCCGATGTTACCGTGTTTGGAAACAAACCACTTCAGTAGCAACGTCCACTTGTGTTACAAACGTACCCGATGTTACCGTGTTTGGAAACAAACCACTTCAGTAGCAACGTCCACTTGTGTTATACACGTATCCGATGTTACCGTGTTTGGAAACAAACCACTTCAGTAGCAACGTCCACTTGTGTTACACACGTATCCGATGTTACCGTGTTTGGAAACAAACCACTTCAGTAGCAACGTCCACTTGTGTTACACACGTATCCGATGTTACCGTGTTTGGAAACAAACCACTTCAGTAGCAACGTCCACTTGTGTTACAAACATATCCGATGTTACCGTGTTTGGAAACAAACCACTTCAGTAGCAACGTCCACTTGTGTTACACACGTATCCGATGTTACCGCGTTTGGAAACAAACCACTCCAGTAACAACGTCCACTTGTGTTACAAACGTATCCGATGTTACCGTGCTTGGAAACAAACCACTCATCACGCGCAATCACCACTTTCCAGGGAATTACTGTGCGTGTGCGTGCGTGCGCGCGCGCGTGCCCATGCGGGTGACATTGAGTTTTTGGGTCACACTCAGCTCTTGGGTCATACTGAACGCTTGAATCACACTAAGTTACTGGGTCACATTGAACTCTTAGGTCACACTACACTCTTCAGTCACACTGAGTTGTTGGGTCACTTGAAGGTCTTAAGACATGCTTGACTCTTGGGTCATGCTTAATTCTTTAATTATTCCGAGTTGTCTGATCAAGTTGAGTTTTGAGGCGATGCGTGCTTAGATGTCACATTGTAATACGTGGCCATACTGCGTTATATTTAAAGGAAACACATTACGTAATTGGTCATTCTACCTTAAGTAAAATTGTTACTCTTATATATTGTATTACTCTGTTTACTGAACGCATGTTCACTGTCAACTCTAATCTAGTATGACCAGGTAGCACGTAAAGTCGTCGTTTAGTTTGTGTGCTACACACCTGACTAATTTGGCATTACGAGGATCGCTACGATTTCCGCTTGCTTTTCAAATATTTCAACGACATGACATTTCCGGCAGCGGCCTAATGTTGATTAACATTGTCACAAAAGGTCATTGCTTGACTCTTTGTCGAGTTACCGAAATTCCGTCCGAGCCACCAACTGTTCGATGAGAACGGCTATGGTGTTAAATTACCAGCCACAGTATACTGCTGGTGACACTCGAGTGACATCAACAAACAATATGTTATTCCCGTTATATAACAACTAATTAACACTGGAGCATGCTTTGTCGCTTCCTACAATTGTAAATGTACTGCTAGGCCGGTTTCACGAAGCATTCTTACCGTTCGAAGAAACTGATCCAGACGTTTGACTCAGATTACGCAAGTCACAACAATAACATAAAACACGCAAATCGCGTGTCTATGCCAACGCGTGTACTAAATGATCAAAACGTCAGGTGAATTCTCAGAACGAGGCTGTCTTTGATTGTCTTATTACCGTGTTATATCCATCCATATAACGCACAACAGCCTCGTTTGTGAACGTCGAGTGGATATGAGCGCGACTAGCCGTTGTATGACTGCCAGTATGTTGTCGCAATCTCGAGAGATGTTGACTGGCAGCATCAAGTGCCAAGGCATAGATTGATATATATATATATATATATATATATATATATATATATATATATATATATATATATATATATATATATATATATATATATATATATATATATATATATATATATATACGTCGAGTGGATATCAGCGCGGCTAGCCGTTGTATGACTGCCAGTATTATGTTGCAATCTCGAGAGATGTTGACAAGGCATATATTGATATATATATATATATATATATATATATATATATATATATATATATATATATATATATATATATATATATATATATATATATATATATATATATATATATATATATATATATATATAGCACCGATCCTCGAACGACGCTGCAACATAGATGTTTGTCAGCCTACTGTCCAGTGGAGTGGTTATTTCTGTATGCTGACTGGTTAGTATCGTGTAGATTGTTAAGGTTCTGATGGTCTATCAAACGGTGTTCAACTGCTTTCTTGTGAAGCTTCGACACGTACTGTAGGTTGAAGCTCTTCCTTGTCTCATATTTCCCATCAGATGTCTCGTCAATTAGAAAAGCAGTCTCTAGTCTTTACAAAAAATAAATGTTTCTTCGCACTCATCAGTAGCTTGTTGACAATGCAATGCACTGTTCCCGAATAACTGCCGATGAACAGTTAGTTTTGTTCGCCGCCACAACCTTTCTGCTTTTTTTTTCTACCTCAATGTTATATAGATTAGCATAGAATTTCATTGAATTCTACATAACATAACAAAACATGGTATTAATACAATAGAGTACTATATGTTCTACAGAGATATTGTCACAAAAACAATGATAATATACATATTACTTGCATACTTAATCATACACTTCACAGTTATATTATTGGAAGATTAATACTAGTGCGAGTTATCTGGAGAGCGCTGTAATCATTCATCACATCGTTTCTACTTGCTTCCAGCACTCGGCAACGTTCTATTTACTGACTAGTAACTTTTACTAGGTTTCATTCAACTAGTCAGCCTTTTTCAAAACATCACTGCGAAGCCGACCTTCATTAATATGCGTGGTTCCAATCCCACACCGTGTTCCGAACCTTGGACCCAGAACTGTTTCAATGAAATACTTTCCTATGTTGCGTTTCCTTCTTTTTGCAGTTTTCATGTTTAGTAAGGTTTCCACCTAGTTGCCTTTGCAATTCTGACATTTAAGAACACACATAGGCCTACAACTACATTGTTGCTGAATGGTGATACATCTCGACAAACCTGCTTTGTAAATTCACGCACGCACGGCCGCACGCACGCACGCACGCACGCAATCACGTACCCTCAAAAAGAAAATACGCGCGCGAACGCACACACATATACGCACACACGCACGCACACACACAACACGATTTGTAAATATTTTAAAGCTATTAAATGCCACTGATTTCGTAATTGCAATACATCGATTGTTTGTTGTTGTTGCATGACACTTAAAACTGGTTCCGAAGGGAAAACGAACCTGTCAACTAATTTTGTCGGCGTGAACCACTATAGCAGTTGCGCCGTGTATGCTCAGTTGTTTCGACATAACGGCACCCGGACTGTCTTGTTGAGACGTGTCCTGTTTTGTCGCCATGGAAGGCACCAGCTCTGCGATTGCTGCTTCGCCGCAGCGCTGTGCCGCCGGAGAGGAACGAGACGAGCGAAGGAAGCGGTGGGGTCCTGCCTTAAGGACGTTCTGTGAAAATACCACATTTCACGGGCTGCGAGACGTAACTGAATCGACAAGCAACGCTCGCAGGTGAGACAGTTTCTACAGTGCAAATGCCCGTTTACATGAGAGATTTGTATCACATGTTGGTCTTATCAGGATACTGTTAGAAACTGCGAGTATGACCTATTTACTAGAGCCAATCCCAAGATGACTTTTATTGAAAGGTCACGACGAACTGCGTTAAACCTTTGCGCCCGCTCCTTCTGTAAAAGAGCGTTGAGAATATTTTTTTCAGATTCAGATTCAGTCCCGCACCAGTGGTGGCTGATTGTCAACTGCGTCAAACATCGCACCCGATCGTTGCAGAATTGGAATCAATTCCAATTTTACGACACAGTTGGAACCACTAGTTGCCTTGTAATGAGTCTCGCAAGCATGTTCACACGACGGTGGATGTTTATACGATAACCTGTCTGTCTTTATGTGACTGTGTTCCTGTACGTGTGCGTGCGTGCGTGTGTGTGTGTGTGTGCGTGTGTGCGTGTGTGCGTGCGTGCGTGTATGGGATAACCTTATTAAGGTGTCACTACCAATACTTAAACAGTTACGCTGGCTTCCAGTTTGTTATCGAATTAATTTTAAGCTGTCCACTCTTACATATCGTGCACAACAACCGCCCTACTTGGCCAGTGTCCTGCATCTGTCAAATATCCCTAGGCAGCTAAGATCATAAATTTCACAACTTATTGTACCTAAAACAGCACTTCACTTGGGTAAACGTGCTTTCTCTGTCGCTGCCCCTAGCGTCTGGAATGAACTCCCTATCACTTTGAAAACATCTGAAACTATAGCTATTTTCTGAATAAAACTCAAGATATATCTATTCCAAATTGCATTTCCACCATAAATGTTCAGTTGTCCCTCGTTCTGATACTGACGTTTGCGCGCCCCTGTTCACGATTATGCTTAATGATACTGTTTTGTTGCACCTCTGAGCTAAGGTTCCTGAGGATATAGGCGCCATAGAAGTTAATTATTATAATTATTTTGCATGCCGCTAACATAAGAACCAATCTGTTGGTTAATGGATAGTTTTAATACCAATTTATAGTAGCCCAATAATTAGAATAATAGTATGCAAAATACACTAATGCTAAAAGAAAACTTACTTTACTTTAATTTAATATTCACACAGGGTCAAACTACTTATTCTATGCAGACTAGCCGACACTAACTAATACAAATTAATATTAATTAACTGGTACACTAACACTACTAGTATTAACATAACATAATACTTAGCCCTAGACAACTTTCAAATACTAACTGTATAATATGCAATTTACTTATATTACAAAATACTGCCATGATGATTCTTTCATTAACATTTCAACTATCTTATTATTTTCAGTTACTACAAGTATAACAGTTTCATAATTCCTTACAAAGTATTTTTTTACAGTATATCGAGAAAGCCTTGGAGAGAATGGGTATCAATCTTATTTTTTATTTCAAATGGTACATTGTTAACATTGTGAATAATTGAATGTATAATGCAATTAGTGGCAAAATTATGATTTTCCCGGTTTATGTAGATATTATTATTATTGATTCTGGTATGATAGGTATGAATATCTGAATTACGCACAATGGGCGTAGCATTAAAGTAGTCTGGTAAGTTGTTGTTTACTAGTTTAAAATATAATTTTAATTGTTGAGAGTTTAAAAGTTTAAGTTTCGCGCTCCTTCTCGCACGTGCACAGTGGCCACCTATTGCGTGTACATAGTAATAAACTTTCGTGGTTTCGAGATTGTTCGCAAGATGGCGCCATTTACCATAGAAAGCTCAAAAAGAAGATGAGCCAACTATAATAAATTATATTTTAATAACACAAACTTGACTGATAATAAACGATGCTAATTTTGTGAGAATATTTCGCTAAAAACAGCACCACTTCATAATGTAATAATAAATGCGACTTTACATCTATACGTATTGTTGTGACATGACATGACGTCACTCGGCAACGCTTCGTCGTTCCGCGCCGCACTCGAAAAACATTTCATTTGCTAGTTATGATATGTATTATGATAACTATTTCAGACCTGGAAGAGTTTGTACATCTTACTGTACGATATTAGTGTGAAGCTGCACAATACACAGAAGTAGACGCCGACGAATTTGCCAGATGAGTGACATTTTTACCCGGACTTGAAGATCGTTTGTCAAGTACAACACGCAATCGCAATTGTGTTTTCTTAAATCGATGGCATTTGATATACTCCTAGTCGTTTACATTATATGTGTGTGTTTTATGGAATCGTTGTGGGTGAATGCACAAGTATCATGAAAACAGTAATATATAAATCGATGTCCCGAATACATTTTAACAGAGCCATCTCGTCTAACTAGATTCTAGAAGACGCCATAGGGATTGGCTTTGTCATTGACATGTCATTGCCAGGCATTGGGATTGCGAAAATTAGACCGGCTAATCAGCGAGTAGTGCTAACGTATTTATCAAGACGACCTCGTTCTATAACGCTGCCATATAATGACATTAATCGAGTGATTTTATGTTATATACTACAGTTATCAATGGCAGTAATGGCTACTAGTAATGGATGTTGTCTTAGAAGGAGGCCTTGCAGTTCCAAAAATACTACTGATTAATGCTCTACTTTCTGTCAGTGTCAGTACACTTATGTCTTGGGTTTTCTAGGGTATTCACCTGTATGTGCATGCCTTTTGATGTTGTGACTTAATTGTACCGTTTACACTTTACAGTAAGTGCATACACAGTGTTCTCGCATAACTGGATTCTCTAAAAAAATTCTTCGTACGTGCCATACTCTGCTCAATGACAAAGTCATGGTCCTTGTAGTTACATAGTCATACAGGATGTTGGGTGATATTTTGGTTTGCTTTTCTCCACTGGCCTTTTTGTGTTCTGCTTCAAGACAGTAAATGTCCATCTACAGTAACTGTGTGCGCGTTGTATAGCCCGACATCTGACTACAAACTGTTTATGTTTCAGCTGATCGTTCGAGTTGTCTTGCGAAACTGACAGACGCTCATGAAGACATCAAGGTGATGTTGATAGAGGTTTTTAGTATTCTTTCCATATTGTGAAAACAACTGCTTCTGGCAGCAGCCAACCTAAGTGCTTATATGTGGCTGTGTACGTTTGTTTAAGTCCTGTCGCACGCTTACTTTATTGTCCAGAACACAAACATATGTCCAACAAACTGCATACATGTGCTGCTCTGAGTGGTATTCTACATAAATATTTTTGAATTAATATGTTCCATGATGAAGTGGTAAATAGGAGACGAATATGCTGTCAAGCCAAACTAAGAGGTTTTCTCGTTCTCGTCAGAGGAATTTCTTAACTGAAATCGTTATGAGGCTTATCGATTTTTTACATGCTGTTTGCAACCAACAGTGTGTCACTTGTCCAAGAATAGGAGAGATTAGTATGTGTCTAAAATACAGGACTTTGCTCATAATATGTTTGCAATGTCATGTTTGTTTGGTTTAGTAACTTAACCCTTATTATACAGTGATGCCCAAATTTGGGTGTGGAGTAATAATGATTGAAAATGAAACGCTGGCCTGGATGTCTGCAATTGATATGCATGTCATTATCAAACCAGAAACTAAAAGATTCCATTTTGGTTTAATCACTAATCAACAATGTTGTGGATATTCGCCAAACTTGCCATTTTCATTGAGAGCTGGAAGCCGAGCAGTGATGGAAGGAAGGGATGAAGATTCTAGAAAAAAATGGACGGACTTCAGAAGGGAAAGCAGATAAGGGAGCTACTCAATTGAAACATGCGTTGAGGCAAGCACTCTTACATGACCTGTCAGGTAAGACCTCCCTGTGTGCCATCACTGTCCTTGTGGCTGACCAAGCATTACATCACGGTCAGGTAAGACCAGACAGCACAGCATATTGATCTATGTATGGATGGTTAGCTTCCTGCACGACTGTGACGTAAGTTCACCTTCTTATAGTACTAGCTTCTGAGAGAGGGCCCGTCAACACGCCTACACCACTTGCAGGTACATGGGGTGACGTCCTACTCTTTGTGGGAAGGGCCAGCGCTTCGTGGCTTGACTGTGAGGTAAGACGTTCCCCTGTGCTGTCCAGACCCCTAGTGTATGTGGGAAGAGTCAGCGCCTCGTGGCTTGACTGTGAGGTAAGATCTTCCCATGTGCTGTCCAGACCCCTAGTGTATGTGGGAAGAGCCAGCGCCTCGTGGCTTGACTGTGAGGTAATATCTTCCCGTGTGCTCTCTTAGTGTATGTGGGAAGAGCCAGCGTATCTTGGATTTTCCCGTGTGCTCAATGTGACATTGGACGAAGCAGCCTTCAACTCGAGTGGTGTAAAGAGGTTGTCCAACTCGACTTCCATTACACAGTCATCTGTCATCGACTTACACGGTCCATCTTTGACCAATCTGCTTAGAATATCTGGTTCTTCGAACCTGCAGTGTACTGAATGTTAAAGTCATAGCGATGAAGGCGATCAGACCATTGGTAGATTCGTAATGGTCTGCGCCCAGAGCAGGACGTCACTAAGAGAGTGGTGAGTGCTAGGTGACCAGTCCTTAACGTGAACTGTCTACCGAACAGAAACACATGCCAATGCTGGCATGAAAATATACATGCCAATGCTTCACGTTCGTCTGTGGAGTACTTCCTTTCCGTTGGTGACAGTATCTTCGAAGCATGTGCGACTGGACGTTCTTTGTCACCGGACACTCGCGATAATACGGCACCAAGGCCAGTTCCTGGTGCATCTGTCGTTAAGATCGTTTGAGCGTCTGGGTCGAAGTGTGCAAAATTGGAGCAGATGTGATTTTGTGCTTAGGTGTACGGAACGCTCGGTCTTGCTTATATGTCCATTCCCACGGGACATCGTTGCAGAGTAATCGTCTCAGTGGCTCGGCAGTGTCCGCATAGTGGGGGGACGAATTTCAGATGGAAATTCGTTGTGCCCAAATATGACGCAACTTCTTTCGCACTGGTCGGTTGTGAAAGCTCCTCAATGGTCTCCACATTTGAGTTCACCCTGGGATGACACGTGGTAACCCAGAAAATCAATTGCCGTCCTGGCAAACTGACACTAGCCCGGATTCAGCGTGATGTGATACTCAGCCAGTCTGTCGAGCGCTAGCTGTAGTCGTTTGTCGTGCTGGTTCTTTATCCGCCCGTGCATGACAATGTCGTCTAGGACGTTCATGCAACCATCTATTCCGCTGAGTACAGAAGATATGATCTTCTGGAAGGCACTTGGGCCATACGGCATCCGGCGGTATTGAAAAAGCCCCTTTTGAGTGATGAATGCCGTCACGTACTTACTATCAGATTCTTCCGGCATGGGAACTTGCTGGTAGCTTTGCTTCATGTCTAGCTTGGTGAAGACAATGGAGTGGTGGAACTCGGCAGACAGTTCCTCCATAGTCGGCAGAGGTTATTTATATGGAATTATGGCCTTGTTGACTGATTTCATGTCAACACACAGTCGTACTTCACCTGATTTCCGACATGCGACGACTATGTTCGATATCCAGGGTGATGAGTCGATCGTTTCGATCATCCCGTCGTCTTGTAAGCGTTTCAACTCACGTGACACTTCCTCACGTTCAGAGAATGGAAGGCGACGTAACTTCCGGGTTAATTTGGGGACGGTGAACAAACTTGGCAATTTTCCCAAACCCGTGAATACCGATGTAGGCTTATATACGTTGTCCTTTACCGTAATATTTGTCACGGACGCAGGGAGGTCTAAGACCCTCCCCTACGTGGCCTAGGGGAGTCTTGAGACAACTAAGACCCCCTGAATCCGCTGGATCGCCCGATATTGCTAGGAACACAGGCATATGCGGCATAGGCGATATTTATCCACCCTCATCACCAATGTTAGTAACAACATAAAACTAAATAACTCACTAGTAAACATACACACACGCACGCACGCACGCACGAACGAACGCACGCGCGCGCGCACACACACACACTCATGTTTATTCTTAAACATGGAGGAGCATCGTCGAACTCTGAAACCGAGGCTCGTGACGTCGCTTTTCAATCAATGATCATAACAAACACTACACTCCCTTATTGTGTTCCATCGAATAATAATGACACCCTTCTATATAACGTTTCTCGATGCACTGTTGCAATTATAGTTAGTTCACATGAAAAAGCTTACCTGTTTGTATAGAAACAGAAAAGTAATTGACCATAATAATTGTGGTAATTGCATTATTATTATGCAAAACATTTTGCGAGATGACATAATTTAGTTTGGTGTTGTGACGTCGGAGTCGAAGTTCCATATGGAGCCGTGGCGCCTACTATTATATCAACACTCCTATCCACTATCGTTTTATCAGACATTTAAGTGTGCGAGTCACCATGTGAGACAAGCCGCTCCATGCTGTATTAATGATCGCGAGGAGACGTCCATATCTGGCTGATAAGTTTTGCATAGATATTATTAAAATGGGCCGGTTGTTTTTGTCCCTGCATTAATTATTTCTGGTTTATGCAATTTCTAACAGTAAATATACTACAATAACAAATATTAAAACATGAAATATAATGTTGTAAATTTAGATGTAATTTGAGGGCGACACATAAGATAATTGAGGCATTTTAGTTATACGAAAGATAACTTATAGCTCCTTACGAGTTAGCCAATGACTATCGTCTTACATTCCCTTTCACATTCACACAGCACACGACGTCAAGTATGTTGACCCATTGCGCACTGAACCACCGAATGTCCCGCTTGATTTTTTCAGCTGAAGGTACGACAGCGACGGGTCCTCAATGCGCTGGAGAGCAAGCAGATTCCGTACAAGGTCGTTGACATTGCGAACAACCGGATGGCCAAGCGACGGATGCGGCACATGTCAGTGGACGAGAACGCCGTGCCACCGAGGATATTCCGCGGCGAAATTTACCTCGGCGTACGTCACCTTTGTTTTAGTACTTGCACTGGCATTCGTAATCCAGGTTTGCATTATTTAATAGGGTCCAGTTTTGCAGGAATATGATATTGGTATTAAACTGTCAATTATTGTTGTAGCATGGATTCATATTTTTCGTAAAATCTCGTTCAGATTTTTATTACAGAATTAAACGGCAAAATTGACCATACTCTGTAAATCATAAGCGCCATGATTAATGAAAGAGATTGTGTTTTAGGTATCATTGATGTGATGTCCGAAATTCATTATAATGGTGATGAGAAGACTAAGTGAGATTCCATCAATGAAGAAAGTACTATACAGTTTTTTTTTAAATAGTTAGCATTGGTTATTTAAATTCGAAAGTAGGTCATTATTCATTTTAAATATGCTTCCATTCAACTGTTGATGATATCAGCTTACCTAGGGTGGTGAATTGGCACACTACACGCGTTGCTGCTAATAATTTGTTAAGATAATAATGGTCAATTGTTCAAATAACTTATTTGAGTATGGTTGGTATTAGGTGTTTTGTGTAACAATTATTTTGTTATTTATTTAAAGACTACTTCGAATTTCAAGAAGCGTTGGATCAGAAACGTCTTGACGAATTTCTTACAAAACTGAATCTTGTTGTTTTTGTATTAACGCTACTACTAGAAACAATACAAAATGCCAAGCAAGCCTTTATAGTGCAATGACGTGCGTTCATATACGTGCATTCAGCACAGCATAATAACATTACTGTGTAAACTGTGCTGTGTTGTAGAAATTGACAACTACAAGGGATGTGTCCACCAGACATGGGCCAATGATTCGTGGAACGGTTAATTACTGTTACAAATAGGAAATCAGTGACGCAACTATTAAACTCATAGTGACCTGTTTTGTGTATACACGTATTTGTGTAGCATTACCTTAAGAGATTTCTGGGCTGCATGTATTCTGGCGTGGACTCTTTCTAAAGCAGACTGATGCAATCTGATCTCATCATTTTCTGGCAGAAAATATATCAGGTACCTTTTAGGGGGTTCGTAAGTAACTCACCGGAAGTTCGATAATAAATATGAATGGATGCAAACCTCTGTGGACCCACCTTTGCTACAGAACTGGATTGTTGTCGTTGCCTCGTCACAATAAACCGTTTACACACCACTGGTTATACTGACCTTTGACCGTTGTTGGGAAGAGAGTCGTCAATGTCCACATACTAACACGTCTGCGTTGCAAACAGTAATTGTGCAATGCTTTAAATGTTTTATATGAAATGTTTTATTATGTGTTTTGTCAAGACATGAACACGTGATTTGTTTGCAACTTGTTGTGTTATCTGAATATTCATTTTGTGTTGTTGTTGTATGTGAATTATTAAATAACATTATGTTGTTTGTACGTGTGTTTTCCTTCACTTTCTGATGCGCAGGATACACTGAGAGAGTGTCTAGTTCTAAACTCAGTGGACCCAGGTTAATCACACCGTGGGTCGCCACAGGACCGCCTAGAAGTAGTGAATGGGCCCACTGGTAACTGTAGTGCAAGTCAGTTAAGTCAGTTATGTAATGCCTATACAACTTCTCTAAATGTACATTTATAAATGTAACGCACACAGGCACGCATGCACACACAAAAGGTCCCGAAAACATAACCTGACAACGAGAGAGCAGAAGTAGATTGGCTTTCATCCTTTCTCAAGAGGAATACGAGCGGATAGTACCTGCAGCACCAGCACAATTGTCGGGACAATATTAGGAAAAATACCGGGACACAGTGTGACATTCCGGTCCAGAAATGTGATGACCCATGAGCGGAGTAGCACCCTTTTCCTAGCGGAGTAGTTATGTACTATGCTGTCTTCACGCTGTCTTTGTAATATGTCATCCAGAATAGAGTTCTTAAGCACACGAGATTGCAATCAGTGCGGATCGTCGTCCGCGAAGGAAATTATATAAATATTCATTGTCCCGCCTTTTAACTACGTATAGGATACGGTGGCTCAGAGATAGAAGGTGGAACTTTCAACGTTGTTCGGATGCACATGCTCCCGTTCAAAGCTTAAGCAATTTCGTCCAGTTCCAGTTGCCGCCGTCAGCTGTGTGAATGAGTACCTGGTTAGATACGTTGATTGAATCCCAGTGTTGATATAATAAGAACGAACAGTATTCTCACAGCAATTGCATCGTGGCTGGATGGTTCTAACAAATGATGTTTGCATGAACAGGTCTGCCATGGGGGCAAACTGTAACGCTCTATGGGCAACGAATGTTGCAGGGCGATGTATAATGTGAACACTTCGCTAAAGTTTCATTGCACACTGTCGGTACAAGAGTCGCCCGCAGCCACCAGTACGGTTTTAGGGAACGTTTCATATCTAATGCCATGTGTCATCTACAAAACAAATCTACGCAAATGGATATATAATAGATGCAACTGACACGACGTCACATCCATGGCCAACGAAAGTTCCAATTATAAGAGATGGTTATCATCGAAAATAAAAGTGTATCAAACAAGGCTCAGCCAATCGATCATACTTCAAAGAACGTAATATGGATCAATATATTGATGTACAAGTAATGGGCTGTAATAGCAACTACATGTAAGTCGTTTCCCGAGCGAGAAAAATGGCGCTGTAAACGTGAATGACAATATCATTCACCGGTATTGAGGTATCATTAAACAAATATGGTTTCCAGCATACCGGCCGTACTTTCCCTTGAAGATTCCTGTTGTCTCTGCCGGTGAGTAAACACTAAACAGAACCAGGTGGCGTTGTTATGTACCTTGATGAGTGAACGTACTTACACAGTACAGTAGGTTAGTTCTTGTAGCTTGGTATCTAGTCCGTGGAACCGCTCAAAGCGTTTTACCTTTCATCCCTGGCAAACCTGTTCATTTGAACATTAACTCGACTTCTCAGGGAAGCATTCAGCAACGCCGCAGTTACAGACCGAAGACAATTCATTCACACATATCCATATATCCACCACTGAATACAGTCGTGGATTCAGTTATATGGCTGAGTGAACTGAAGCAGCGTGGAGTGAACGAAATTACCTGGTATATTTGGTTGTACAATCTCTTTCAGCCGGTGGCTAGATACCTAAATTTTTTCTTTAATGTGTTCAGAATAGGAGCTGACATGACTTCTTTAGGACGTTTTTTCAAAAATCTATGACACGATTTGTGAAGAAGCGTTTACGGATCTCTACACGGGAGTACGTCTTCATTAACTTTAAGCAGTGGCCTTTGGGTAGCTGCTTCACTGATATAAAAAAATATCTGGGTTATTCCTGTTTAGGTCACTGACATATTTATATATATATATATAAGGTCTTTATAATATTTTCCGACCTACTTTTAAAGCATCGTTTAATTAGTCATATTTCCCTTTGTTGTAATATACTTTATGTGTGTGTATGGTTTTAGGTTTTCACAGGTAATGATTCGTAAATCCTTTTGTTCTTCTGCAACTTCTAATATTTCTAAACCTAATGTTTATGCATATTTGAGGCTTTGTCTTATTTTAAGTACAACACATTTATTTTCATTTAAGTTTAATAGCCACGTGTTTGACCAAACTGAAAATTGGTGTAGATCATATTGGAGAGCTTCACCGTCAGCTTTGAATAGAGTTTTGTGTCATCGGCAAACATTTTGGCCGTTGCCTTGATTGAGTCGGGTAGATCATTTACCTATAACACAAATAGTAATGGCTCTAGAATGGAGCCTTGTGGAACTCCACTTCGAACAGTTTTCCACGATGAATGACCATTACTTAGGACCACCCTCTGCCTCTACCTGCTAGGAAAGATTGAATCCATATCACCACTTCGTCTTTAATACCATTTTTTCTTAATTTATATATCAATCGTTTATGTGGTGCAGTATCAAAGGCCTTTTAAAAATCTAAGTAAATCATATCAGTTTCAGCACTGTTAACATTTGGGACCCGACGTTCTAACGAATATGCTACTGCGCCCTACCATTGTGGACAGTTGCACACACGATTAATAGTTGACGAACGCCAGCACCAAGGCAAAGCCTGCAATGTCATCTATTTGGCAAGTTAATTAAAAACACCCGCACCGCAGGCTAAGGCGGCCACCGCCGTCGCGCATGCTGCGTAGACAAGATCGAGTAGATATTTCTGTTGTGACACTGTGTGAGAGCAGTTTGTAAGACATGCTGATACGTTGGTGCGTCTTCGTGTCGGACACATTTCTCCCGTATTTGCTCTGTTAAACACCTAGCTGAAAAACAAATATTTCTCAAGAACAAGATACTGTTAGTGTAGAACAAAGTAATAGATGCCTGGGTGAAGTAAGAACTTACGCAGGTTAAAAAAATGCATTAAGGTAACCGCAACCAACTAGGGTGGGTGATTTGGTGTCACCGTGAAACTGGGCAGGACGAGTGTTGCATTGTCGGTGGCGGTGGTGGCTGCAGTTGTAAAGGTGCTGATGACTGAACCTGTAAGAATATATCATGTTTTACGTTTAAACCAGTTAGTAGTCAACCCTACTTACGTACTTTTTGTTGCGTGGAAGGGGCCGGTATGCCAATTTGAACACATTTGTGATGCCAGCATGTGTCACGGGATATAGCATAATGAACGTTGGAGCGAGGAAAGAAATTGGTCTGAGTTCAGGTCGTCTTTACGCTGGGACGATAACAGCAACAGTTGAAATGATACATCGCTACTGTAAATACAGACAAGCCGCCCTTGTTTGTAAAAGAAACAGCAACACTGATAAAAAAATGCGTACATACGGAATATATATGACTGTGTAATTGACTGGTTTTCTATCGAACTCTTGTGATCGTCTGGAGTGCTAAATACATTCAAAGAAGACCAACGTTTTGGAAAAATTGCAGATGGTTGGATTACGTAGCCCACAGATGTAGCTTATATGAAAACAAATTCCTAATTGCTGAATTGGCGATACAATTTATCGGTTGCAGGTTAAACGTTCCACGGCGAGAGTGTTTAGCTCTGATATTTGTCATGCAAGAACTGAATCAATGAATGTTATCAATGCTGGGGGCTGGAGGCGGGGGCACTAAATACAGTATTCTATCCTTGAGATAAATTCCATGTTTTACGTGTATCTTTTGTGTGTCCAGCGCACGTAACGCATGCAACCTGTTAAGCCTATTTCAATACGCTCTTCTTGAAAAGGGCATATTTTGGACATCTTTCTAAAACGCATTTGGGGTTTGGGGGGTCAGTTACATACATGCTCAAGGATGGTATACTGGCAATCCTGGGCCAAAGCGACACTAACGTTGCAATAAACCGTTGAGTGAATTCACACAGCAAACGTCATGGAATATACCCATAAGGCATCACTTCGTCTATTCTATCCAATTTAAATGGAAAATGGTAGCACGCTGCCCTGTGACCTCTTCAATTTCACAACAGGAGACGAATTCTTCGGATTCAGAAACGAGCTAACCCACATAAATGGATTCACCTGCAGCTACAGGTATTAATGTAGAAACAGACCCAGGTATAAACAGGTATAATCGGCGTATAAGCAGGTATAAACAGGTATAATCGGCGTATAAACAAGCCCAGCTTCATGAGATTTGATACGTCGTATAAAAAGGGTAAGCATCAACTGCATATACTTAGAGTTGTGCATATACAGGTAGTAACTACCATTTATTAATCCATGCTAATTATTTAATGTATTGAAATCATAAGGATACATGATCGGGTTGTATTTTATTACTACCATACGTAAATTTACGAGCATTTCGATTGTTAAAAGTATGACAAAGTACACTCCTCCGGGGTCAGTAGGTACTAGACTACGACCTTCTGTTGATATTTCGATCACACGATCTGTACTATCTGGCAGATGACTCATTCAATATTATATAAACATTCATTCCTTTCTTAGATCTTTCTGACAAGTATTATGTTCTAGGTCTAATTAAAGAGGTTTAGATGTTAGTGATGTAGACATCCACAGGCGTGGTTAGCATTTTGACATTTTCCCATAAGACGAACAATTAACGTTGACATCAGAGGAACCGACCCTCCCTGACACCAGTGTAAATACCAGGCGAAGCGTGACCATTTACAAAACGTCGTGTGCGTTCTCTCCGCGAATAGCAACAGATACATGGGCGTCGGCATCTACGCAACCTGTTGATAAGTATTCGCTTTGAAGGGGCTGCTTCTGAGATATAGTTTTTATATCGTTCCGTCGCTGAGGGTCAACGCAGAACGATGTAAAGAACGCGATTAGGACACTCGAGTGGAGTTAGGTTCAGCGACAACGTCGAACGGTGACATGCAACGAGCGTCTCAGCTGTCAACCTTACGATCTTACAGTGAATCTCAAATTGACGTGAGTGCTTCTTCTGCGTTTATTGTTATCATCGTCGGCACTAAAACATTTGTTTGTGGCTCTCACTATCATTATTATTATTTTATAGGGTTTGGATGTAATGTATTGCTATAATTATTATTGTTATTATTATTATTATTGTTGTTGTTATTATTATTATTTATACTATAAAATAGTTTATGTCCGTGTTTGTCTCTGTTTATCTATTTACTAATATCTCCGTTAGTTTTGCACGCATGTAGTTGACATTTTATAGTCGTGCTCCGGGGCCCATTCGTATGTTTCTAAAAAAATGTCGATTTTACGAAAGAACTTATGTGGACGTTTGGAACAATAGTAGTTCGTAGTTACGTACAATTGTTTGCAACGCTAGACATGTTTTCTACGATTGTTCCAAGTTACATGATCAACGTGAAATGTCAATATCAGTTTCTTCGTGAAATCGACATTGGTACATGTTTTTGGGGTCATGAAGTTGTATCTATCACTTCATTGGCCCTACCAAAACATGACTGCCCTTTCTCCCGTGCAACACCGGGCAACTTGGTTAATTATGACATAATTTAATCTCCAAATGTAACCAAACCTTTCTAACTAGTACAAAATGTTTGCTTTTCTTTATAACAAAGAGTTTATCAATCATATATTATTTTATAATTCAAAAATGTTAGTGTACCCACTTACGTCACATCGCGACTGTGTACATATTAAAATGAGCGATTATTGTCATGTCTAAACAAGTATAACTTTTAGCTTCAGCCATGTATTTCATGAATTATTTAAACATTTCAGAAGGGAGTATTTATACTACGTTGCGTTTCAACCTTGTCAACTGTGACTGCTTTAAATTTCACACAAACCGACTTTCCAGTACGTCGACGCGAACTATTTTATATTTCAGCTACGATCAGCCAGCCAGTCTTATTGAGATTTTTAGTATTACTGCTTTTCGACGATCAAACATTAAGATTTTGTTTTATATCAACTGCTTTGAATGTAGTCACTAACGTTTGTATGTATGTTTAATATGTACCTTTGTTTTTATTGTTGTATCATGTTTTATATGTTCCACGCCTAATAGTTTATATACAGAAGTCTTACATTTATTGTTTGGCTTTGATGTCTTATATTGACTGTTAAAAATATGTATTTTAAATATATCTATATCTTGATTAATAGTGTGATGTAAAACACAGAACACTCACCTGATATGGTACCATATAACTGCGTGTATGTCATTATTATTTATTATTACTAGTTGTGTTTCAACAACGTCTACCGAGTGCTGTCTTTTGTTTTGCATCCCAATCGCCACCTTTCAGCCACGTCGACCTCGTGCCGTTTTGTGTTTCAGTCACGTCGAACATGTACTACTGTCTGTGTTTCAGCTACACCGGCCATGTGCAAATTCATGTTTCACTCACGTCGACCATGTACTACTTTATGTGATTCAGCCACACTGACCATAATTATACTACTTTGTGTTTCAACTACGTCAACCATGTTCAACTTTGTGTTTCAGCCACACCGACCATGTATTACTACTTGTACAGGCCCCGTGTCTACCGCCCGTTGTTCTGGGTAACTTCTGCTTTCACGAGTTACCCGCAGGACAGCGAGTCTCAGTACTCGGACGAAACGGAGAAGACGGAGAAGCGGCCGCGGCGACGGCGAGGCGCGTGGTGGGTGGCGCCCTGCTGTTGTCTCCTGACGTTTTTGGCCACTGCTCTCCTGCTGGGTCTAGTCGGGGGACTTGTCGTCCTACCTGCGCTAGGTAGGCCATTTTCTGAGATTGCAAGTGCATAAAAGGGCTTATGAACTGTATGCCTGTATGAAACATTGTTTTATTTCTGCATTAACTAAGCAGTATTTCATTGACGTCCTATGAATCAACATAATGTACACCACAATATCTACACGCACTTGGACCGAATTTCTTAATCTTCAGACAAGAAACCGAGCGCAGTGTCTCACTGATATTCTCCGAATCAATGCATACAACTTCGTAACTACACGCAGTTAAATTGAGTTTGTTACAAGTCATACAAGAATCCGAGCGCAGTATTTCATTGATGATCTGTAAATCAATATATCGCAGTTGAAGAGACAAACCAATGGAAGTCCATTTTGATTTGCACCGTGTAATTGGTTGGATGTATGCACGGCTCAGATCTCGGGTACACCAAGTGTTGCACCGACCGTAAAGATAACAAAATTAAAGCAGTAGTTTTCACTTTTAAGTAGCATCATTATATATATTATATTATATTATATATATATATATATATATATATATATATATATATATATATATATATATATATATATATATATATATATATATATATATATATCCAAAAAAATTCAGCACAGACCAAGAATGCTTGTATTTTGACTTTTGAATTTCGCGTGACGTCGTTCTCCCGTACGTCGTACACTGGGCTCTATGATGTTTCTATAAACTGGTAAATATTTTGTTGAGAATGGCACAGGCACATAGCTCAAGTACTTATATGAATAGAAAAAAAACCAAGTGCGTTTTACTCAATGAGTCAATTGTTGGAAATAAGTTCTCAGTTTTTGGTACTTGAACAAGTGCATTCCTTATATCGAGACAAGTTAGAAACGAAGTTGCTTAAATAAAAAAAAAACACTATTTACTGCTGTTCAAATAGCAACATACAATTCAGAAAATAAACATTTTCAGCGGTTTTATTTTATAAATAATTGCTCAAAGTAATCTGTATACGTATACAAGTAGATGCATAGTAACAACAACTAATAGTGTCATGGAATATTTAGGCGGCCATTTTACTTGCAACAAGAAGACACTGCTTTACTGTTTCTGTAAAATAAATGTATCACGGACGACAAGAATTACTTAAATTAAAGCTTTTTTATTTATTTAACACATTTCTTTTTACTTCAACAACATATATGTCGAGGAGCAAAACAATAAAAGTTTAGTAAGATGTTGAGTGATAGAAGTTAATGTAATTTCCAACCAACCATAGTGCTGATAAAAAAAATTCCATTGTTTTGAATCTTCAACCTTCCTATATAGAGGTACTTAGATTGTGTTTCTTACCTTTCAGCCAAGAACCCGAACGCATGGCCACGTTCTGGCAACTCGTCGTCAGAGACAGGTCAAGGTCAGTATAAAATCACACACAAACAACGTAGTCTATGCACAATGTCTTTATTTGACCAGACGATCCATGAAACCTTTCGTATCCATGATGAAATTACATTTAAAGTTGACGTTTGTGCCAGACAGCGCAGTAAATAAAAGCAACTAAACGCTGCGAACATTTTGGCCCGGTCAAAAAGCAGAACATAATTTTTAACACATTTATAATTAGTTACACATAACACATCTGCGTAGATAATAAATCAATGACACTAACCGCTGATTGTTTCAACCTGGTATAAGATATCACAAATCATGCAGTAAATTAGGGGTAAATTTATGTCCGCCACCTTTCGCTGCCCTTCTTGCGTATGACTAAACAAAAATCAAATTGTCCTTAAGGTTGGGATTCGACGTAACTAAATATTTTTTGTAATACAAACAAACAGTGTTAAAACGCGTTTGATGTGTTGCAGTGGTGTGTGACACGAACTGTGCACGGTGTGTCACCAACGGACCAGGAAAATGCGACTACAATTGCTGTAATCACGGCTACAGCTACAACAACGAATCACAGACTTGTGACGGTACGTGATTTCACCATATGGAATAATAGGCTAATTATGGAAACGACATTGCACCCTATTACATAATATACTAATATACCAGTTTACGACATAAATGTTTTCTTGGTACGTCCTGACTCAAACACAATAGATAGATTGACCGGAATATCAATTAGTTCAAGTCAATAAAGAGGCTAGGCGAGTTTCGATTGGTTCCCCTAGAGTCAACAAGATTTAACAAGATTGCCATCTCGAACAACAAGTTCCAGATGGCAAGTGGACAAGGAAGCCATTGGCTTATCGAGAGTCCAACAATTTTCTCATCTATGTGTAGCCCGCCCTTATCTGATATCTGTCAATTCTATTTTTAAACATATTCACACTACTAGCATTAACACAATCATTTGGCAGTTTGTTCCATTCATTTATCACCCTCTGTGAGAAAGAGTACTTTCTCATGTCCAACCTACACTTCTCTTTAACTAATGCTGCTTTGTGTCCTCTGGTTCTACTGCCTTCTTTAAGTTTGAAGAACATATTCCTATCTACATCCTCATAACCGTTCACTATTTTAAACACTTCTATTTGGTCTCCTCTTAGTCTCCTGGTCTCTAGTGTTGTCAAACCACACTGTAATAAGCGACTTTCGTAACTAAGGTCTCTTAATTCTGGAATCATCTTAGTTGCTCTTCGTTGTATTCTTTCTAGCTTATCTATGTCTTTTTTACGATATGGCCTCCATGCTTGAATACAATATTCCAAATGTGGTCTAACTATTGCTTTGTACAGGGGTACAATTAGATGTTTCTCCTTATACATGATAGTTCTCCTAATTAGCCCTAGAATTTGATTTCCTTTCGAAGCAGCAATCCCACATTGCTCTGAAACTTTCATGTCAGCATTAAATGTTACTCCTAAATCCTTTTCTTGTGTGGTTCTACCCAGTACAGCATCCCCCATTTTATATTCCTCGTCCATATTTCCATGTCCTATGTGTATACATTTACACTTCCCAAAATTTAATAACATTTGCCATTTCTCTGACCATTTAACTAATTTTTCCAGATCATCTTGTAAACTTTGGTTATCTGTATCATTAGTAACCTTTCTGAATACTTTTGTGTCATCTGCAAATTTGAGTACTTTGCTAGATATGTCATCCTCCAAATCATTTATATATATATATATTAAAAACAGTATAGGGCCTGTGGTACCCCACTCAAAACAGATTTCCAGTTTGAAATCTCACCATCTACTATTACTCTCTGTTTTCTGTGTGTAAGCCACTTTTCTATCCAGTTGATTACATCATTGCCTATACCATGGGCTTTTAGTTTAAGTAACAATCTTTGATGTGGCACTTTATCGAAAGCTTTCTGAAAATCTAAGTAGACAACATCCACTGGTGACCCGTCATCTACCCACTTTGTAATTTCTTCTAAGAAACATAAGAGATTGGTTAGACATGACCTTGCTTTTAGGAATCCATGTTGAGATGTATTTATTAATTTATGTTTTACGAGGAATTCCACCATGTGGTCTCTAATTAATGTTTCGAGTAATTTACATACAACTGATGTTAAACTCACTGGTCTGTAATTTTCTGGCTTCTTCCTTGATCCCTTCTTAAATAGCGGCGCAATGTTTGCTTCTTTCCATTCTGAAGGAACTATTCCTTCTTCTAGTGACAAGTTAAATAAGTTTGCAAGTGGTGTACTAATTTGATCAACAATTTCCTTTAGCAGTTTTGGTGGTATCCCATCAACTCCAGGTGATTTATTATCTTTCATCTTCTTAATTTTCTTTGCTATCATTTCAGGAGTTACAAATAACTGCCCTAAACGTTCTGATTTATTGCCCTCAAATTTAGTCAATGGAACTGGAAGTGAGCTGGTATCTTCTGTGGTAAAAACTGAGCTGAAATACTCATTCAGGACCTCTGCCATTTGGAACCCATCTGAAATTATGTTTTCACTATTGTTTTCCAGTGGTCCGACCTTATCTCGAACTTTCTGTTTACTCCTTACATAAGCATAGAAACTCTTGCTGTCATTTTTTATATTACCTGCCAATTTTTTTTCAAAGGTTCTTTTAGATTTTCTAATTTCAGTTGTAGCTAGGTTAAGTGCCTCTTTGTAGTTTGTGTAGTCTTCTACATTTCCAGTGTGTTTATAGACCCTCCACAGCATCTGTTTGTGAGCAATTTTTCTAATAGCTTCTTTTGACAGGTGTTTTTTTCTGGATCTTTTTCCTTGTTTTCTTAATGGAATAAATTTCTCAATAATGCCCTCAATCTCATATTTTAAACAAGTCCAGCATTCTGTTGCTGTCTTGTTCTTCAGCAAGTTATTCCAATCTATATTTGCTAGATATGTTCTCATCACTTTATATTTGCCTTTGTTGAAGTTCCTCCTCCATTGTTTTTTATATGTATTCCATGTCTTTACTTTTATATTAAAATGGATTTGGTTATGGTCACTTGAACCCAAAGGTTCGTGTACTTTAACATTGTCAACTAATTCATTTTGAGAAGACAAAATTAAATCTAACACATTCCCACCTCTGGTTGGTTCCAAGACATGTTGAGTAAGGAAACAATCCTGTGTTAGAAGTACAAACTGATGGTCGACCCCTCCAGCACTCTCTAATGATTCCCATTGTATATGGCCATGGTTAAAATCACCCATTATAACACATTCTCCCTTGCTCACCTCCCTTGTCGCCTTTTGTAATTTTACATCTTCCTCTTGTACTATGTTAGGACTACGATAAACTACTCCTATTGTTAATGTTAAGTTCCTGGTAACTATGTTACACCAAATTGCTTCCACACTATCTGCTTCACTTTTCAGTGTAATTTCATATGCTTGGATAGATTCTTTAATATACAAAATTACTCCACCTCCCCTTCTTTCTCGTCTATCCTTCCTAAAAATTACATAGCCTGTCAGTGCTAACTCAGCATCTACTATATCTTCATTTGCCCATGATTCTGTGATGCCTATTACATGAGGATCAATATCTGCTACCATAATGTCTAACTCACTTTTTTTATTTACTATGCTCCTGGCATTTAAGCATACACATTTAAGTTCATTGTCTGAAATTATTGGTGAACATTTCTTTGGATGTGTATTTGTAGGAGTACTCCTTTGAGTTTTCTCTGTCAGTTCCCCCTGCGCATCTAGTTTAAATAATTTATGGTGCCCTCGTCGACGACTTTGACAAACTCACACGCAAGAACTGCAGCGCCCTTCCCTGTCAGATGTAGTCCATCTCTCATGAAAAAGTCACCTCTTCCCACAAAGTTTAACCACATGTCTACGAAGCCTACTCCCTCCTCCATACATACCTTCTGTACCTGTGTGTTGATCGCCATCCTTCTGCAGTTCCTATATTCCTCACCCCTGCCTCCCATTATTGGTAATATCCCCGACAATACGATCTGCCCAACTCGTGCCTCTTTAAGTGTCTTGATCAACCTCCTGTACTTACCAACGATGGATGACGTTCCCTCCTTCTCGGCATTGTTCGTTCCCACATGCACGAGAACAGCACCTCCCGTGCCACCACCCATGACCTGTCCTGCCTTCTCTGCTATATCCTCTACTTTTGCCCCTGGTAGGCATACTGTTATGTCATCTCCTCTATTTACAATTTTATCCACTTTCCTAATGATGGAATCCCCCATAAATACCCGGGCTTTCCTCGCTTTCCCCTGTGATACTACATCAGCAAAGCTCCTTTCCTGTTGCACACTACTAGTATGCCCCCTTTCTCTCATATCATCAACCTTTACTGTCTTACTACCTGGCAATCCCTCTCCACTCACCCGCTTACCTCTCTTTTGTTGCATTCTCTGCCTTCTCTCATCTTTCTTCTTCTTACCAGCTTTCTCCCTCACATCGCCACTGCTCTCCTCGGTCTCACCACCTCTGCTCTCCTCGGTCTCACCACCTCTGCTCTCCTCGGTCTCACCACCTCTGCTCTCATCATTCTCACCACCTCTGCTCACTTCTGTATCACCCTGCCCTGTCATCATCAAAATCATATGCCTTAGCTCAATCACCTGCTCCTGCAGATATTTCACTGTCTTACACCCCCTACACACGAAATGGAAATCATCCGCCTGCACCTCCGCCCACGAATTAACACACCCGGACTTCGCAAAGTCTATCCAGCTGTCGCAGCTAGAACATATCAAATTACGTTTCGCCTTTACTTGGCGCATTACATTAAATAAGTAAAAATAATCGGTTGAAAACGAAAGGCTGCAATAAACACGAGCGGTCGCGAAAAACACTAGAACGCATAAATGTGCAGCTAGTACAGTTCCAGAAAAAAGGGCTTGCCGACGACAACATCACGTTATGGGCTTAACAAGAAACACGCTTCGTCACCGCTTCGTTGATATAATTATATATCGCGGCAGCGAAAAACGCATCAATATCCGAACACATTCGTTGACGTTTAATTATGAAATTACTATTAATCTCAGTGAAATACGATACTTAATTACGAACACTCTGGCGTAAGTGCATGTAGACCTATTCTTCTGACGACTAGCATTAGATAAAAAGCAGAATCTTTTAAAAGGATCCAACATTTTGCTGCCAACGCCTGTGGGCGAATACGACGCCCGCTGGCTGAGCTCTGAATGCTTCACCTATCCTCCTAAATGTCTGGTTGATCACCCATGACACCTTATGCACACGCCCTGTGTTCTTTGTGTAGTAGATGGGGGTCTTTTGTCACGAACTGTCGTACGTTAATATTTTATGTAGTCTCCACGCATGCACGCACGCACGCTCGCACGCACGCACGCTCGCACGCACGCACGCACGCACGCACGCACGCACGCAAAACTTGTTTGTGTGTGATTTTATAATAGTAAGTATATATGGGTTTATCCGTAACTGGCTCACACGACAAAGATGTTCGTGTATCGTAACACCCTAATTTAGTCAAACTTCTTCAGTTCACGCTCGACGTCGAGTCCAACCACGCAATAGTATGCTCACTTGATAACAGACTAACACATTGGGGAGAGGTGTGTAAACACAGGTCTGTGTGATGCGCCTATTGTTGTAGTATAGTGTAATGTATGTAGCGCTTGCTTCGTACTCTCGTTTCCAGTTACAGCCGCCAGATGGCTCTTTGAAGTGAATAAGGAACGCTGGTACGAGATATTGGGTCGACGACATAAAAGAGTGAACGGGACTTAGCTTCACAGAGAGCCTGGATGTGGCGAGGGACAAAACGCAAATAAACTGCATTTTGCTATATAGTTTGCTACAATGCTGAAATGAGTGTTGTTTGTTGCAGCGGCGTGCGACGTGAACTGTGCGCGGTGTGACACCAACGGACCAGGAAAATGCGACGACAATCACTGTAATGACGGCTATGATTACATTAGTGAATCGCAGATTTGTGCCGGTACGTTACTATATTGTGTGATTTTATTATAAAACAAAACGTGGATTTCTTGAAATAATTTTTTACAGAACGAATACTTTATCCAAAACATACTGACACAAACACAATAGGTGGATTGACTTGAAGTCTTTCACGGAGATATACGAGGCGACGCATGTCATATTTTAAATGCAGTGTGTACATTTGTCTTATATTTCCTATAATGTTTTGACCGCTTTATTGGGCGGCCATCTTTGTCATATGCTGTGTGTTTTGGTGCACAAAGGCATAATGTGTTTGACCAAGTTATATAACACTCAATGTTAAGGCGATGTGGCATGTTATGTCATACTCACTATGTAGGTAGTACATGGCCAACATAGCGCCATTTGTGTACATCTATAATTATATGTTTATGATATAGGACCTGCGCAGTATACATTAAAGAACCTATTTTTGCGATGTCCGTGTTTTTGTTGTAGCCGTGTGCGTCTCGAACTGTGCACGGTGTGTTACAAACGGACCAGGAAAATGCGACGTAAAGCACTGCAATAACGGCTATGCCTACAACGTTGACAAGCAGACTTGTAAAGGTACGTGATTTTATTATATAACGCGACAATGCACGCAACACTTCTGCTTGCTACATAATGTTCCAATTTACAAAATGAATGTTTTATCGAGGATATTCTGACTCAAACGCAGTACGAAGGTTAACTGGCACAGGAAGTATTTTAAATTAACATAATATTGGTAAAACGGGCCTTTCGAGTAGGTCCATCTATTTGCACTATACCAAGTAATTACATATACTAATAAAAAAGTTTGTGCAAATTTTCTATTTCAATCACGCCAACCATGCACCATTGTGTTTAAGTGAAGATGACATGTATTACAGTGTGTTTCAGCAAAATCGACAGTGCAGTATTTGCGTTTCAGTCAAACGACGATAAAGAAGGTTTTTGCTACTTGGTATTTCAGTACTATTTTATGTTTCAGCCATACACAACACGCACTCATTTGTATTTCAGATTCAGTCACGACCTCCATGTATGTCATTGTGGATCAGCTACACTGACCACGGCCTATCTACTGCGTTGTGTTTCAGTCACGACTACAGCGCATGTCGTTGTGTTTCAGTCACATTCACAGTGTACTACTAGTACTAGTTATTACGATTGCTTTACGCATGTAAACGGGAATACAAACAAAACAGTTTATCCAGTGTCAATTGAAATATTTAATATCGACGGGATGTTTGAGGCAATACGTAATGTTCACGGAGATACGGGGAGAAGCAGATCATATTTTAAATGTCCAAGTATTGTATGACTTTGCTGAATATTTCGCGCAGTGTTTTTTATGCTTGATTGATCTGCGCTGTATGTAGTTTCACGTGCTGTTGTCGCACAATGGCAGCGTGGGGAATTGTGTAAAGCCATGCGCTTATATAATGTAAAATGGGTAACATGGCGACGATCTATGTCATATGCTGTTTGTTTTGGCGCACAATGGCATAACGTGTTTAAACGGAATTATAAAACAGCCTGTGTAAATGAGACGTAATATGGTTTGTCATAAGGTAGGTAATGTGTTGTTCAATGCCACGTGAGCACATCTAGACTGATGTTTTATGATAAACCTAGTACAATTTAAATAACCTACATTTAAAGGTATTATTCCTTAAAGAGGTTTAGTGACGTGTTATTTGTTGCAGCGGTGTGCGGCTCGAACTGTGCACGGTGTGTCACAAACGGGCCAGGAAAATGCGACGACAATCACTGTAATGACAACTACACGTACAATAATGAAACGCAGACTTGTGACGGTACGTGATTTAATTATATAATTTGTCTATGGTAAAAACGATTGTCTGATTCATAATGTTCCAATTTACAAAATGAATGTTTTACAGAAGACATCACAACCAAAAGACAACAAGGGAATTAAATGGAATATTAATTATTTTAATGAATAAAAGTATCGTGAAATGCGCTCTTATGCTAGGTCATTTACATGTTCACTCCATAAAATAAGTCAAATGCTGGTAAAGAAGTTGTTTTTACTTGGCATTTCAGCCATGCCAACCTTGCATTAATTTTACCCTTCAGCCATACACAACACGCACTCATTTGTATTTCACATTCAATCACGACCTCCATGTATGTCAATGTGGATCAGCCACACCGACCACGGCCCATGTACTAAGTTGTGTTTCAATAACGACTACAGTGCATGTATTTTTGTTTCACCCACGTTCACAATGTACTAGTACAAGTTATTACGATTGCATTACGTATATAAACGGGAATACAAACAAATCAGTTTATCCAGTGTCAATTGATTTATGTTCCGACCACGAAATCGAAATGTGCCAAATATTGACGGAGTGTCTGAGCCAATACGAAATGTTCATGGAGATACAGGGCGAAGCAGATCATATTTTAAATATCCAAGTGTTGTGTATCTTTGCTGAACATTTTGTACTTCATTCTTTAAAGATGTACGCTTAATTGGACTGCGCGATATGTAGTATCACGTGCGTGTTGTCGCACAATGGCAACATGGGGAATTGTGTAACACCGTGCGTTTATGTAATGTAATATGTGTGACATGGCGACGATCTATGTCATATGCTGTTTGTTTTAGCGCGCAATGCCATAACATGTTTAAACCAAATTATAAAACACCTTGTATTAACGAGACGTTATATGTTTTGTCATAAAGTATGTAGTGTGTTGTTTAATGCCACGTGAGCACATCTAGACAATTTAAATAAATTACGTTTTACGATAAATATTATCAATACTGTTAAGATGCGAGTTTTTGTTGCAGCGGTGTGCGGCTCGAACTGTGCACGTTGTGTCACAAACGGACCAGGAAAATGCGACGACAATCAATGTAATAATGGCTACACATACAGCAATGAAACGCAGAGTTGTGACTGTACGTGATTTTGACTATGACTATGGAAACACTATGATTCCCTTTTGCAAAATGATCCAGTTTACCCAATTAATGTTTTACAGAAGAAATTTTTACTCAAAGAACATATAAGGATGGACCAGTATATTAAATGTTTTTATTGAATGAAGCGTTCGTGAAATGCGACTTTCGATTAGGTCCCTTACACTTTCACTCGATCAAATACTTAAACGTGCTAATAATGTACGTAGTGTACTGTGTAGCGCCATTTGTGCACACTGAGAATGCTATCTTTTGATACACGTAGTACAGGTTAAATAACCTATATTTAACGGTATCATTCTTTAAAGATGTATACAGTTATACATACAATTCGCGCCCTCACTCGCTCTCTGGCTCGCTCAACCATGTGAACGCTAAAAACGTATACTTGTGAATTGGGCTGATGAGATTTTACTGATTAATTCGAAATAAAATTGCTAGTGCACAATTCTCCGTATAATATTTATACAATGTGCAACAGTAAACAACTTACCCGCATTTTATGTCTGGCATGCATATTCTTAATGTTGCAGTTACAGAATTTATGGCTGAAACAACGATTATGGATACACCTACGGAGCCTACCACCAAGACAACAACTGAAACTAGTGTTGCACCGACAACGGAGCCTTCCAGTGAGACAAGAACTGAAACTACCTTTGCACCAACAACAGAGCCTACCACTGTCACAACAACTGAAACCACCGTTGCTCCTACAACAGAGCAAATTACTGAAACAACAACTGAAACTATCGTTGCTCCGACAACAGAGCACACTACTGAAACAACAACTGAAACTACCGTTGCTCCAACAACAGAACACACTACTGAAACAACAACTGAAACTATCGTTGCTCCGACAACAGAGCACACTTCTGAAACAACAACTGAAACTACCGTTGCTCCGACAACAGAGCAAACTACTGAAACAACAACTGAAACCACAGTTGCTCCGACAACAGAGCACACTACTGAAACAACAACTGAAACTACCGTTGCTCCGACAACAGAGCACACTACTGAAACAACAACTGAAACTACCGTTGCTCCAACAACAGAACACACTACTGAAACAACAACTGAAACTATCGTTGCTCCGACAACAGAGCACACTACTGAAACAACAACTGAAACTACCGTTGCTCCGACAACAGAGCAAACTACTGAAACAACAACTGAAACCACAGTTGCTCCGACAACAGAGCACACTACTGAAACAACAACTGAAACTACCGTTGCTCCGACAACAGTGCACACTACTGAAACAACAACTAAAACTATCGTTGCTCCGACAACAGAGCACACTACTGAAACAACAACTGAAACTACCGTTGCTCCGACAACAGAGCACACTACTGAAACAACAACTGAAACTACCGTTGCTCCGACAACAGAGCAAACTACTGAAACAACAACTGAAACCACAGTTGCTCCGACAACAGAGCACACTACTGAAACAACAAATAAAACTATCGTTGCTCCGACAACAGAGCACACTACTGAAACAACAACTAAAACTATCGTTGCTCCGACAACAGAGCACACTACTGAAACAACAACTGAAACTACCGTTGCTCCGACAACAGAGCACACTACTGAAACAACAACTGAAACCACCGTTGCTCCGACAACAGAATCTGCCACTGAAGCAAAAACTGAAACTACCTTTGTCCCGACAACAGAGTCTACTATTGAGACAACAACTGAAACTGAAACAACTGAACCTACCGTTGATTCTACAACGGAACATACGACAACACCAATGTGTAAGTACTGCAAGTTTTTCGCATGGTATACCGTACCTTATTGTACATTTAATGTTTTGCTATTTTGCTCTGCATTCTGTTTCGCCCTACGACGTAGAGCCCTGTTCCTTCACAATTGAGCTAATTCGCCATAAATCTTATACGCCTTCCTATAGCCAGTGCCAGGTAAAATAAGAAACCGTCATTCGTTGAAACATAATATGATTATCTGAAACTCACCACCAGACAGAAGAACGACGGAACCCCAATCATCGGAATGCCACACAATCTCTCACTTAAAACTCCTTCTTCAATTCAATGTGTTTCTATATATTTCTATATAGTACCTACTACGACATTGGACCCATTAACAATTCGGCGAATAAAGGCAAAGGCAGTTGGCCTTCATAATAATATAACTTCATGTTATTTCACACTTTCGCAAATTACTCGATCTAAAATTCAAAGTCAGATTTCAAACAATGCTTTTATTAAACCGACTGAGCGCGTTACCCAGACTATCCACGCTGCACATACGAACCTGATACATGATGAACTAAATAAATTGGCGAGGCACTTTGAACACGTGAGGACTAGGGAATGTCGACTGCAGTCGAATAACCCCTCTAATGAACACACTCGTAGTTGTACGCGATGAAATCCGTGGAAAAACAATTCCCATTTGGCAAATGAGTATCATGCGAATAGTCCACCAAACATTTATTTTTTGGCAGTCACGGTAAATATAATACTACAAATCATTTGTGGAATTGTGAATCAGTTATAAAACAAATTAACTGATACGTGGCATGTGTCTAAGCTTGTATCGTGCATTGCTAAGCAATAACTAGTTTGTCTGGATACACAGTGTTATTGCTGTTGCTGGTTGACATACTACATTTGTTGTTTTTCATTGAACGTTTCAATGTATTATTGACTTGTGACTTTTGTCAACAGCTCCGAATTGCACCTCGTCGAGTGACTGTCTGAACGGGGGAACTTGCCACACGAACAACTGTCACTGCACAGATAGACACATCGGAGACCACTGTGAAACAGGTTGAGAATATTTATACTTATAATTGTATATTAATTAATAGTTGTATATTAACTATCACAACAAATTAATCGCAAATGTAAGTTTAAGTGTAAAGTTGTTGTCATAGTATTCTTCAGCGTCCCTGTAAGTGTGATCAGATAAAACAATTTCTCGTTCAGAATCCACCATTACACTTACGCACAATAACAACGCGACTTGACTTTAAAATGTTTGATAGATATTTAGAGACAGCGCATCGAGAGAGTAATAACATTTGCCTATTATTTTAACACGACTACTGTGTGAAGGAAGAGACACATGGACACACGGTGATGCCAATTATTCTTAACATCAAACGACGATTTCTTTCAACAGGCCTACATATGTTTTTATTCAGCCAGTGAACTGAACAAACGAGTTTACAGTTGTCGAACACACTATCCGCCTATATGTGTTATTTAACAAAGAACTTACTTTTTGTAGAGTTCCAGTGTACGAAAGACGCTGACTGTCTGAATGACGGAACATGTCCTCCGGAAAACACCAAGCCTTGCGACTGCGCTTTGGGCTACGTCGGTGCCAATTGTGGTAAGTGGCGACCTCTTGCGAATACCACGTAACATTACGATTGTTTTTTATTTTCTCTGCATTGTAGTTATCTTTTACTGCTTACTTAAACATTCGACCGAGGATAGGGCAAGTACGGGAAATGTCGAACTTGTTAGAAAGCAGCACGGAGGACATTATTCTTAAAACAATTAACGGAAAACATGCGTCAGATGGTCAAACACATGGTTTTCCGTACTTCTATGATTGCGTACCATTTTGAGTAGGGGAAAGGAGGGTAAGGTGGGCCCCTTGTTCAAAGTGGGCCCCGCCATCATAGATATCTTGATGTGCACTAATGTTTAAAGACTCGCAAGGAGACTAAAGACGTACATGCCAACAAGGCGCGAATCCAAAACCGTGAGTCATAAAGCTGAATGTGCATGTCCATTGTGACGTGAATGCACGCGTTAAAAACAAAACGGCATCCATAATCGTGAACAGGGACACTCTGCGGATGTAAATTCGGACAGCAGGAAGGGTGAAGGATGGGTGCAATGTGGCGGGTGCGGGCAGTGGGCACATCGGGAGTGTACAGGGCCCACTTTGACCTCAATTTTGAAAAAAATGAAAATGGATATATTTTTATAAAAATATTTGGCTTATATTATTCATTAAGATTTAGTGTCATTATTATACATACACGTAGTGAATACATTGTACTGGGGAATATTACATAACATGACTGTCTATATGCAAACATATCAAATGTAGGTCAATCCCTGCTTAAGGAGCCCACATTCACTTCTCTTCCCAAAATTATCATTTTTCATTACTTAATATGTATACACAGATGTGATGGAATGTGATCTAACATTTCGCATGCCAATTTGTGAATTTTAACATATTTATTTCCTGTTGTATCGACAAATATAATATAATGGTGTCTTCGTGGTGTTTTGCAGCTTTGAAGTACAGTTGCGATACACGAAGTCCATGCTTCAAGGCAAACACTGGCAGTGGTTTCTATTTTGAACAATCGGATCCACACAAGTTCATCCAATGTGATGCCAGCGGCGGATGTCATGATAAATCATGCCCCAAAAAACAGGTGTGGAAACAGGAAACTCCAGGTTGCTCGAAACCATAACAAAACCGACTAAGTGCCACATGACAGCTCGTGACTCATCGGAGATCAACGTGTCGATAACATTGTATGTAACTCAACATATCCCAGAGTTGTTTCGTGTTTGAACTGTCATTACTGGCTGTAATAAATACCATGTAGTGTTTAGCATTGCTCGTTTAATGTGTAGAAGTTATCAGTTCTCGGAATCCCATCTTCAAGGCCAACACGAACGTCCATAATTTAGATTGCCAACATCCGGATCCTCACAAGTACATCCAGTGTGACGCCAACGAAGTATCTTAACCTAGGTCATGTGGTATCATGGTGTATAAACCGGCCACTGACGGCTGCTGCTACGCAAAGTGACACCAACACATTTCGAATGCATCGGAGTTTAACAAGTCGACAACGTCGAATGTGGCGACGACGGCGCCGACGACGGCGACGGCGACGAGGACGTGGAATGTTGATGTCAAGTAACTTAATGGAGTTCAATGTTTGTCTAAGCAATATTTGTTTAAGCCCGGCGCACACTGCACTGCACTGCAAGACCCGATGCAACTCGACCATCGTGTTGTTTATCGTGGAGTGTGCGGCTGGCTTAAGACATTTTTAATGTGTGTATGTATGTATGTAGGTATGCATGCATGCATGCATGCATACATACATACGTACACACATTCACACGCACACGCACGCAAGCACGCACGTACATGCATACATACGTACATACATAGATACGTACATACATACATATAGAGGGCATATATATAGTAAACGGATGTAGTCGAGATGGATTGTCATATGCAAAGCACTAAATGTCCTATGAAAAGTAGCAGACGTGAATCGTCAGCTATCGTAGCTAAAAACACAACAGTCGACCGTACCCGATGGAGGACAAGCTGCCATTGATTATTCTTCATGTCGCTATAGCTACAAGGGCAGTTGATGGTCTTGCTGCCCAGCACTTTGGCCTCCAATTTTTTTTTTTTTTTTTTTTTTTCTTAAAACACATTTGACTCATAGTATTCGTTAAGATGGGATATCATTATTATGCATACACGTAGTGAATATGGATACCATAATATAAAATAACTGTTTATATTCAACTTTCAAATGTAGGTCAATGCCTGCTTAAGGGGCCCACTTTCACCTCCTTTATCATTATTTAATATTAATAAACAAATGTGATGGATTGTCATCTAACATTTCACATACGTGGTGTTTTGCAGCATTGAAGTACAGTTGCGATCCACGAAGTCCATGCTTCACTGCAAATCTTATGAATGGTTTCTATTTTGAACAATCGGCTCCACACAAATTCATCCAATGTGACGTCTACGGCGGATGTTATGATAAGTCATGCCCAAAAAATCAGGTGTGGAAACGGGTGCGCGTCATCGTAACAAAACCGACTTGTGACACGTCGGAGATCAACGTGTCGATAACATCGTATGTGACTCAATATATCCCAGAGTTGTTTCGTGCTTGAACTGTCATTACTGGCTGTAATAAATACCATGTAGCGTTTAGCCATGCTCATTCAATGTGTTGAAGTTATCAGTTATCGGAATCCATGCTTCAAGGCCAACACGGACGTCCATGGTTGTCATTACCAACATCCGGATCATCACAAGCACATCCAGTATGACGCCAACGAAGTGTTTTATCCTAGATCATATGGTATCATGGTGTATTAACCGGTATCTGACGGGTGCAGCTATACAAAGTGACAATACCGACACAGTTCGATCGCGGCGGAGGTGAACATGTCGATAACACTGTATGTGACTCAACGTATCTCAGAGTTGAAGTTTCTTGAACTGTCATCACTGGCTGTAATAAATACCATGAAGCGTTTGACATTGCTCATTTAATGTGTTAAAGTTACAGGGGCTAACGACGCCGACGACGGGCTATAGTCATAGTAGTTCTCGCGATAAATATTTACCTACTGACTATAAATAATGTGGAATTTAAAGAATTCATGGATAATTTTCATATTCAGTTTTGAATTTAGGTAACTTAATGGAGTTCAATGTTTGTTTAAGCATGTTTAAGCCGTCCGCACAATGCATGACTGAACAAGACCCGATGCAACTCGACCGTCGTGTTGTTGATAATTGTAGACAACGGTTGAATACTGTCGGGTCTTGTTCAGTCGTGTTCCATCGTGGAGTGTGACGCTGGCTTAAGACATTTTCATTGTCTTTTCACTGGAACAGTATGATAGGCCTACAGGAAGGAAATCAAGGCACTGACGTAAAACTTCACTGACGTAGAACGTAAAGAACAAACCAATGAAACACAATTGAAGAGGAATGTTTCCAAAATGCAATCGATCTTTACAAAACATGAGATTACCATTGATCCCTGT